>JAHWLE010000046.1:0-48681 GCA_024679135.1 Phytophthora foliorum
GGTTCCGGAGGGGGCTGGTGGTTCAGCGAGCGAGACTTCCAGGATGGATCGTCTAGTCGATAAGGTCGATAAACTGTATGAACACTCTGTGCTGTCCAAGCGTACGCGATATGTCCACTCGGAAATGAGTTCAACCAAGGGAAACAACCTTATGAAAGAGTTGAAAATTCGGGTTACGCCTGTGGACGCAGTTCCATTCACCGGTGGAAGTCCGACTCCAGCTGAAGAGTTTGAGTGGATAGGGGGCCGTACCGAGGAGCAGCAAAGTGGACGTTATCGTGAGTACGTGGAAGCCAACATTGGCGATGTTTTGAGGAACAACAAACTTTGCGTGCTTGGTGTGGAAAAAGGCGCAAATATCCTCTCCGTTGAAGTCCCTGGTCGCGATATTGATCTTGTTGGTCGCACGGATATGATCGTGCTGAGTGCTATAGTCCAGAAGTTTCCGCATTACTTGCATCATTTGCCTGGAGTGAGAATGTTGATTGAAGTGAAAAGGGAGGTGAAATCAGCGTCCGAGTTCCAGGCTTTGTCGGAATTGATTGCATTGGATTTCATCGTCGACGAACCAGTGATGGCACTGCTCACGAACTTGACAAACCATTGGGAATTTTTATGGGTCTCCAGCAAGAGCGACAACCGTGCCATCATAGCGACTACGACCTTAACCACGCCAGGTGAAGCATTTGAGGTGATTAGGACGCTACTTGCGCAGTCATCAACGGCGGATACCGATATTATGCTTCCGTGCTTGGCAGAACCCGTGAAGCGACGGAAGCTAAACCAGATGCTGCCGTTTACTTGCGAAGCTAGTGGAGATGGGATTGGTGAGAGCATCGAACGATACTATGACATCGCCAGCTGCTTGGGCCCCGACTTTGACATGGCGCGAGCTGTGGCTAGACAGGTCACTCGATCTATTCCCACGTTGAGTTATTTCAGCTAATTCTTGCTTTGGCAAGCAGCATTAATGATTTTTTTTCTATCCTGATAAATATAAAGTTAGTAATATAGTAAGATGGCATACTCACCTGAACAATACCTCGCTAACAAAGAGCGCATTAAAGCAGCACAGAAGCGCTACTACCAGCGCACACGCGACGCTCGCTGGTCGTATCAAAAAGGGTACGACGACAAGAATAGAGACCAGATTCGAGCTCGCAAGCGTAAGCCCAAAACCGAACTTATTGGAGGCGAAGTCGAACTTAACAACGAAACCGAACTTAATTAATTAATTTTTTTTTTCTCAGATAAAAAGTCAAGCTCAATATAGTCAATGACTGACACTGATAACACCACGCTTAAAATTTTGACCGGAGGACTAAAGGGTCGTGGTTTGATGGGGGCTGGTGTCGCTCCTCTTGAAGGAGTTATCAGACGTGGTCGGACGTACAATCTGAATGAGATTCAAGGCTTAGCAACTCCCAGTGCCTATGTCTATCGACAGCTTGGTATCAAGTACATTCGTTTGCCTGATCTTGATGCTAAGACCCTTGTTATCGTTCAGCCCAATCGACGCAAATGCGGACCTAAATGCCAGATCAGTGATAGTCTTCAAACCATGATCAGAAGCCTTGTTTATAAGCAACACATCGATCAAGCTGCTTATGATAAACTCAGTATCGATGATAAAAAGCTGTTCAAAGAGATCCTTGCAATCACTCACCTCCAGTATAGTTTCCACGATAAGCTCACGGACCCACTTGAGACTCTTCGTGCTGAGTATGACAAGCTGAAAGGAGAGATGGAGCTGGGAAATGACAATCCAAGTATCATCAAACAACTGAAGTCTCTCACTGTGGATATGTACAGCAATCGAATGATTGATGATAAAGAGTTCAAGGAAATTATCACTCGACTATTATAAACTATGAAATTCCACACTACTCTAATTATTAGCTAGCTTATTTTAATGTTCGGTTTAATATAAACCATGTTCTTCTTCAATCCCCACATTATTTCCAGTTCAGGTGGTAGCTATGGCGATAACGCTGATCTCAACGTCGTCGAGCTTAAAGCCATTATGAAGAATCTGATCATTCATGATCGACCCCAGGAGACTCAGGCAGCTGTGTGGGCTACTGACCTCGATAAGTCTATCAAGAAAGTAGATGCTTCAAGCGAACGAAATTCGCGATTCGCCGTTTCTAACGGCTCAACTCAGACTGAAGGCGGTTCGATCGAAGATCGAAAGGTCTTTGCCCGGGGATCAAGATCACCTGGTCTTCAGACCAGTCATGTATGGGCGTACCAGCCTAAAAAAAGAAAGCCATCCGTTAAGACCTTTAAGCTGTAAGCTTCGCACTTAGGCGAGGCGTCAGCGCCCCCCCCCACGCCTGGAGTGTCGCTATCTAATTGAGAACCCTCCTAGCTGAGTTGCTATCTAAGCAATACTATTTCGCACGAGTTTATTTCTATATCCTCGATAAATGTTGATTTTTTTGTCGCTAATACTAACCTCAAGTATGGCTGACTCCCCATCGGGGTTTTTGGTGGGTAGGAACACACTATCACCAAGAACAATACTTTTGTCGGCCTGTAGCATGGTCGATCCTACAATCTGACTTGGTTCATCAGAAGTTAAATTCGTTTTGAGCTTTTTACTTGGTCCGCAGCCCATGGCTATGTATCACCAAAGATATTTCTTAGATAGAAAATCAGGGCTATGTGGGGATACTCAACATTGTCCAGTAGATAATTCGTTCGCCTACACCCAGCCACCTCCCTACACATAGCTGTATTTACCTGGAACAAAGTTTCGTTTCCAACTCTTCGATGCGACTTAGGCAATCTCGCAGAGCGGCATGCAGCATTGGTACGACGCGCATGTAATCAAGATTGATGAAGCAGCCATCGATATCTCCCTCTTCTTCAATTCTCATCGAAGAGGAGGGGAAGAACTGAAGCATGCAGCTGTATGATTCGATCGAATCCTGCGCGATAAACCCAGTCTGTCGTTTATTACCGTCCTTGAGCTCGTATAGCTTTGGTTTGATCGATTTAACAAACTCAACTCCATCTTCATCGGGGATGTCAGCGATATTTGTCTTCACGCGGCGGTCAGATCCGACATATATACCTCGTGAGCCAACTCGGAGACCCTGCTCGACCCACGCTCCAATCGTATCTGTGATACTACCCGCTGAGGCCTGATTTACGAGGTATGCACTGCTGATACCACTCGCTAATGGGCCAGCCATAGTAATAGCAACTCCACCGACTACATGAAGCTTAGCCCCAGGGGCTATTGTTGAGATACCTACGCGGTCATTTGCGGTGAGAACGAGTGTGTTAGAAGTACCATACGCATCGAAACTAATGTAATTTGAATCGCTTGCAGCTCCAGCGTAATTCCATTGAATGGTATAGCAATTCTTGGTCGAGAGACTTGTTCCGAAGCGGAGAGCACATGTACCGGCGGATCTCAACATATTCCATTGCATATCTCCGATCGTATCCGAAAATGATATTTTACCGTCTGGCGCAATCCGCAGCGCTTCGAATTGAGTAGAAGCAGCCGTGCCTCCAGTACCCTTCAGGCGAAAACTCAATCCAGTTTGACCGTTGAGCGTACTTACTGGCTTAAATGCTACTATCGCTGCTCCGGGAACCAGTCCTGAATTACTCGCGAACCACGAATCACCGTGGGCATCGGCATGAAAAGCAATGCCACAGCACGCATTTGCTACACCTCCAGACGACGTTTGATTACGCAGTATCAAATTATAAGCATTCATATCGCTCGTGAGTGAAATAATGGTATTAGGAGTGTTTTCGCAACGGGTCATGGCGGAGCTGATTAATATCGATCCCTTCAGTGAAGTGATACCGGTGCAAGATACGCTAGCGTCGAGTACGAGAGCCCGATAAGTCTGTGCAATGCCTATCGTATCGTATAGATCGAGGTAATTCAGTTCCGTAGGAGTAGCAGTGATGCTGGCAAGAGAGTTGATCTGAGCAGCAGTAGCTGTTATGGCGGTAGATCCGATCTGGAGTGTTCCCGCATTAATCGTGGTTGCTTGTAGGTAGCTGATGCCTGAGATCTGTCCGGTCGAGTTAAACACCATCGCCTTTGAAGCTGTTCCGGAGCCTTGGATGATGCCAACATACATTGAATGATCAAAGTTAGTCCAGGCCGAGTTATACCAGAATTGGATATTGGGGGTGTACAAGCCGGTCCCAGCTGTATTGAGTGTGAGATTCGAGAGAGTGCCAACCGAAGTGATCTTTGACTGCACCGCAGTCTGAATCTCGCCAATGATTGATGTTGCTGTCAGGCTCGCAATCGTTCCGATCGTTCCGGACGATGAAAGAACCAAAGCTTTACCATTGGCGGTAGTACCAGGAGTAACTGACTGAACATAAGATGGAGCTGACAATATTTCAGTTCCATTCACCGTCAAACTGCTACAGCTTAGATCTCCAATACCAGTAATATTACCACTACTACCAGGAACAAGCGCTACACCAGGTGTCGCTGTACCAGTTGTGATACCAGTGAGATATGTCAATCGATAATCATTTTTATCAAGGTAAAGTTTGAGCATAATCGTAAGTCAGATAGCCACTGGCGTCCAACGTCAGATAGAATGCGGGTTTATAAATAGGAGAGGTAAATATTGGCTGAGGATATGAGAAACCAGAGCTCATGATTGTTTTTGTCTCGAGCTATATAGATCCAGCTATTTTCGATCATGAGTGTTATTAGACTGAAGTCAAGCGGCGCAAGTCACGATACAAAGTCTCTAAGTTCGCTTATTCCAGATTTCGGTGCTTCGATCCCAAAGAAGTTTAAGTCTGCTTCGATGGGTGATATCTCTGCCTTGGACATCAAGGCACTTTTCAGAATGGTGGTCCTTGGACCCAGTTTTTCTGGTAAAAATAACCTATGTCTTTTCATCCTCAAACACTCACCTCACGTGTTTGCTCATTCAACGATTATTGCTCTAAATCCTCATCAAGAACTGTACGAGTACCTTCGCGACAAGTTGGATGGATTCATTACTTTCGCTGATCCCGATACTCCACCAAGTGTTGATCAAGTGCGCCATACATCAATCAGTTCTAACAAACCTGAGCTCATCATTATAGATGATTACAGCAACGATAAGCTACTTCAGAAGAATCTGTTCTCACATTATTTCACAAGAGGAAGACACTTCAAATTGAGTACCATATTTCTAAGCCACAGCTACTTTGCTACCGATAAAATGATTCGCTTGAATTCGGAGTACATAGCAATACTAAAGGCTAATTCAAAGCGAGATTTACAGATGGTTGTCAAGGACTTCACTATCAAAGATGTAGATGATCGTTCGATCGTCTATTACTACAACAAAGCTACTGAACGTAAGGGTCAAATGCTATTCATTGACTCGGTCAAGGGTCAGATTCGCTACAACTTTGATAGACCGATCAAAACCGAAGATTACGAGTAATTCCTATTGATTAATTGGAAAAATCATTAGCAACAGATACTATTACAATGGCCAGCTTTCTGAAACTCGACAGTACTAATCTCGTTCAAGATGGATACAATTCGACTTGGAAGTATTCGTTTCCTGGATCGGCGGCTGACTTCCGCGATGTAGTCTGTGCTATCCAATCGATCACTATGTACAATAGCGAATATAATATTGATTCCATGCAATTCCAGAACAATACATTCAAAGTCGAAGTTCCTACCGCATCTACTACTTCTATTATTAGCATCAGTCTCCAAGACGGTATTTATTCTTATGATGATATTAACCGAAGCATCCAGACTACTCTCATCAATGCTGGAGCGTATTTGGTTGATGGGTCAGGTAATAACGTTTTCTACATCAAAGTAAGCGAGAACAACGCGTGTCAGGTTGATTTCTCCCCAACACCGACGAGTCTTCCAGCTGGATATACGAGACCTGCTACTGGTTTGTACTCCAGTGGAGGTTCTGGACTGCCGACTACTACTCGTGTTCCTCGACTAATCATCGATAATGCTGAATTTGGAAAGGTATTAGGCTTGACTGTTGGTACTTACCCATCTGCATCTGCCACAGTTGCAAGTGCGCAGCTATCGAACATCATTCCACAGATCCACCCCACCAGTTCATACATAGTTCGTTGTGATTTGATCAAGAATGAGTACGTTGCATCTGGTGATATTGTCAGTGCATTCGATAGAGGCGATGCTGAAATTGGTCAGCTTATCTCATACAAACCGAGCCAATACGCCTGGATGAATTGCCACAATGGCGCTCGCTCAACGATTACAGTCAGTATCTTCAACCAGAACGACAAAAAGGTCATCTTCCGTGATACATCAGTATCGATCATGATCCTACTGAGACCAAAAAAATAGGTTGAATAATGCCACATTTTTTTCCTCTTACAAACGGAAGGACCCAGCTTGCATAGGTTTCTTCCGCATAGTACGAAGCTTTGCCATATGATCTTTAGCTTCTTGCGAACCCTTAGCAAATTTTCTTCCCTTCTTAGCTACACCAACTCCATAGCGACGACGGACTTCACAACGGAGGGACTTGATTAGATGTTCATGCTCAGCTTTGGTGGCTTTGCTTAGGAGATACTTCTCTCCAGCATCAACCACATCTGTCAAAACACCTCTGCGTTTAGCATAGGATAGAGGGAGAGGATCCATCACTAGCGATTTGGGGATCCATCACTAGCGATTTGGGGATCATCACCAGCAAAAGGGGTTTCATCACCAGAGATTTGGGCGCCATCACCAGAACTCTCGAGGGGTAAAATCACCAACCGGTCATGACTTCGTCACCAGCAGGAAGGGTTTTATCACCAGATAAACAGCGCATATAACTAGGAAAGGCAATCGTAGTCTTTGCCAAGTTGTACCTGGTAGGCACAGTCGAACAGTGAAAAATAGGCTGATCTGACTTAATGCCCTAACAGCAAGAAGACTCGTTCAATTTTGTCCTCCGACAGGTTGATACGAAAGCGTTGATAATACAGTGAATCATAAAGGATGTATTTATCAATCTGTGCTGACAATGCTAAACTCGGCGCCGTTTTGTCTGATCACACGACTGGCGAAGTGTAAGAGGTTCTTGGGCTGCACTGGACTCGTTGCCGCTATATGAAACTAGCCTTGTGGCTTCTTCAACGTGCTGGACTGTGAACGACCGAGCAGTAATGTGGTAAGCGTCACTGGAGTCCATTGCAGGAGCTGGATCGTGTCTGTCTCGACCTGACACATGCATCGTCCTCTCGCTAACATCAACACGAGCGGCAGGGGTTCAGTACAATGTGTAAATGCGATATCGGGAAATGCTTGTCCTCAGTGGTGCGTTGCACTGTCATCTCGTGGAGAATTCACCAGTGACTGGCACAGATGCACGTTGGGATCAAGCCTCTCGTTCCTCGACTCGTCCGTAATCGGATTAGCCGCGCTGGTCCTGGTAGTGTTGCAGCTAAAACTATGGGTAGGGGATCTACCGTGGGGACCTTGCACCACTAAACCATTATACGTCGCAAAGTGTTGTGCAGCTCCACGTGTAGGCGATTGTAGCTGGGGTCCGCACGTCGGCCGATCTATAGCAACCTCGGAACGTCTAGGAGAACTATCCGTGTTAGTTCCTTGTACGGTTGGCTGAGAACTATTAGTACCCCGTGCACTTGACCGCTGTCAGAGAGAACTCCGCGTGGTTCCACTACCACGTGGACGTTGGTTGCTTACAAAGGTTGGTACCGGGTCTGGCATACCCGGGCAGGGCAGCCCTAGTTCACGTGAGCTGTGAATTACGTGAATACAAATTGCAAACTTTGCGTTAAAGCGGCAAGCACACGTCCGGGATCTTCCATCCACCAACCACCCGTCGTCTGGCATACTCTGCCATTGCATGCGCCGGACATGGATCGACTTGTACGGCATTCTTTTGTGCTTTGGATCCTCCACGTAAAAGTCGTCAGCTTCTAGACCCTGGGGATCGCAATATTGGGAGCGAGGGCGATGCCAAACTTGTACAAGTTGGGCCGGACGGTCACCAGCCGGTAGAAGAGGGGTCGCTTTGAGTTCTTTCTTGCGCACCGACAAGTTGTACAGAGCTTTCAGTCTCTCCGATACGGCTGGCGTGCTGCTGAACGATGCTCGCATGTGAACGAATACAAGTTGAGACCTATCGAGGCGATCCACCATTTCGGTTGATGTCGCTTTGGATGACTTGTTCACCAATTTAAGCGTGCGGTGGTACTGTTCTAAGGGATTATTTGTAGTTGCACAACCCGGCGGCGTATGATACGCCTGCCACTGCGAAAAGCGTGGATGCAATATCCACTGTGCGATAATATGGTCAGCCACTGCACGAAACGATGCGCTGAATGCGGACGCAGCGTTCCGTTCAGCAAGAATGCTAGCTCTCCTAGTTTGGAACACTTCTTCGTTGCGAGCATAGTGCATGTCGTTCAGACCACGGAATATCATGGATCCTGTTACCGGATCCAGCTGGGCTCCATCAGTACGTGCTTTCACGTTCTGACAAACGTGAAACCAACACATCAGAATCTTCGACCCCGGGAAGTGTGAAGCGCAGGCATTATACTGTGCGTTGTATGCATCGGTCATGATGAACTTAGGCGAGAACTGAACCATGAACGTCTCCCACACCACGCTTTACAAAAGCGCAGCACCAATCGATGTCAGTACCGGTACGCTGGGAGGTGCAAAAGTACACGATGGGAAAGAACTTTCCACAGCAGTCGGAAATGCCGAACACGAACACTGGGTATCGCTGCTGAACGATACTGTGCGTGCTGTCAATGTGAAACAAGGTGGTGCACCGAGGATCTCGTTGTATTGTAACGTATGTATCCAGCAACGAGAAGCAGGTAAGTCCAATACGAAAAGGTGACACTGTCGATCCACTACCAATGTCAGGAACCAGCACAGTCCCTTCCAGCTTGGTATCACATAGCACTACTAATTCGTTGCCAGAATCGGTTATGCTGCCAACACCATCATACATACAGCTTGCACAAATATCAATGACAGGCTGCATGGCATCGCGTTTATTCCTTTTGGGCCACTTTTTCACGTGTTCTTGGACTTGAGAGAGAGGTGGCGGTGGCCCCTCCGTGACGTTTGAGTCCACTTTCTTGACCAGCCAACCGAACATATCAACGGCCGTCAATGCTGCATCCTCACCTAGACGCTCCTCAATAAACTCGATCATCGGGGCTGTGAGCACGGCTCTCTTTGGAGAATCTACTGAAGGATTCAGCATAGTGTGTTCTCCTTCGACGAACACACTGCCCAATCGGCTTGCCTCGCACGCTAGAATCTTATACCGGCACTTGCATTGCACACCGCTCTCTTTGCATCAACTTGACTTGCACTTAGTGACTATTCTGCGCATGTTGTGGCTTGTCAAAAGCTGATCATCCTCGTCATGGGCTAAATGGTCGAGCTGACACCTCGCTGGATCATTCTTTTGCCGGATAAATTGGGGAAGAGAAGCGAGAAAATCATTTAATGACTGTGAGGCATCGGATTCTGCACTCCACAGCTTCACCCACGAGCGACGTGCCCTGATATTCCGTGTGACTGGCCCTGTATCCACTTCGACCTGTTCAACACCACAGCATTAGTCTTTCGTATGCCAATCATTCAAATAGCGTTCGTACCTGCAGTTCGGCTTCACGAGAGGGGTGGTCCATTGCAGCTGTACTGGAGAAGCTGGTGGAAACAACACTATCAAGCGTACAATAGAGATAGGGACGGGTTGAGCGGTTATTTGTAGAGCGGCGATTCTGGTGATGTTCCCTAAATCTCTGATGATTATACCCCAAATGCTGGTGAGTGTTCCCACCCAAATCTCTGGTGATGAAACCTCTCTTGCTGGTGATGGAACCTCTCTTGCTGGTGATGATCCCCAAATTGCTGGTGTGAAAACTCCCTACTCCATAGGATAGAGCGTTTTTTTGCTGCTTTCTTAACATCGGCTACTGAGACACGTCCTCCTTCCTTATCCACATCAAGCGAATCCGTCTCACTATCGCTGTCATAAACACCAATACCGGTCATAGAACGAATAGCAGCTCTCGCTGGGATGGCAGCTTGAGGAGCACCTAAAGCCGTTGCGAGGGATGGAACAGCTGCATCGGCTGCTTTGGATAGCAATCCTGAGTCCTTTGCGAATTTGAATGCGGATTTGATTCCACCCCATACCTTGCTCCAGATACTCGCACCATGCATACCACCGCCATTCAGATGTTTGAATGGATAACCGATCTCCTTCTTAGTGATAGATAGACGCGTTCCTTTACCCGATTTGCGGGCTCTGAGAGCTTTAGCATACGATTCGGGGTGCAGATGTAATGTGGCACCAGAACCATGTAGCTCATCTTTGGTCAATGATAGCGTACCGGTCTTGAAAGCTCGCTTGAGCTTTGACTCAGGGATAGACGCTGAAACTGCTAACTCTTTAAAAACCATGATTATATTAAACACATAATAGAAAATCTGGATTTAATTTATTCCTGAGAGAACCAAATCTAATAATATAAATATAATAGTACATTTGTATCATGATCGGGCATATTTACCGCATTATCCATTTGGAGAGCGATATTCAATACGTTGGTTCCACGTTCAATGAACCACGTAAGAGATGGCAGATGCATAAGAAGGATTATCATAAGTGGGATAATGGTAAGAACTCTGAAATTGCCATTTATCCGTACATAAAGGCTCGTGGTATTGATAAGTTTAAGCTTATCTCAATCAAGGAATACGACGTTGTTGATCGAAACCATCTCGAAGCATATGAACAACTATGGATTTCGACATTGAAGTGTGTTAATAAGACTAATCCATGCAGTCTTCACATACTATTTAAGAAACAATATCATCAACAATATGATAAATCGCGACGAGTTCGCCCAGATAACTATAAAACCAGTGTGCGGTGGTAAATACCAAACGTGTCCTAAAGCGGGTCATTTCAAATCAGCTAAGCATCAACGCTGGATAGAGAATGGAGAACCCAACAATGAAGTGAATATTGGTAAGTATCAATGCGAATGTGGAGGACAATATACTCACAATCATAAAGCCACTCACTTTAGAGCAGCAATGCACCAGCGTTGGTTAGAGAACAAGTCTTTGAATCGATTTAATAGATTCATCTTATTTTTTTGCTTGCAATATAGCCATAAAAGACAGAATGGGCCACAGTAATCGCCATACGTACCTTGGAATTGCTTGGGATTGTATTTCCCGATCCCGTACTTTGTCGGAGCTGCTTCACCCATACTATCGAAGAATTATCCGTCATGGACACACGTCCAGTGTCCTACATCCATATCATGTTGTCGCAACAAAATCAGATATGTACCTTTCTTCGAGAGGGGCTTTGTTATCTCACTGGATTCAAATATATCATCCAGATGTACATTCAATCGATCTGCGAGTTCAATGAGATCATGGTCGCTGGTAATGGGCTTAATGAGGTCAGGCATAATAATTAATTTCCAGAAACTATATTAGAATCCATATAGATTCAACGATGAGTGAAACTCAACTATCCGACCAGTATTTGTACCAGAGCTCGTTGAAGAGCGACCCGGAGATCGAGGTATCCTCCAGCAAGCGTACGCCTTTCGTTATCGACCTGAATCAGGGTTCTTATCAAAATGGTGTTATCACGATCGATGCTACGGCTCAACTTAACGGTTCTGAAGGCTTTGCTTCGCTCCGTGATGCATACATCATGCTCCCATACAACGCTATTGGCTGGAGCAGTATCCATTAAGGCATCTGATTGGGTGTTGAGCTAAGATTCCGCCAATCAGCGGGTGAATTGGCAATTTGAATTTCCTCGAACAGGTTAGTCCATTCGGAAATGCTTGGTGCATTGTCAAAGCAAGTTGATCACAATCCAATCTTCCACTGGCAAATCGCCCGCCCGCCCCCCTTGCATCATGAGCTCCACCTCCAAGCCAAGATCCCGTCTCACTCAACTCCAGAAGATTTCCCTCCTCGAGAGAGCCTATGAATTTCCTTCCGCTAACTACCGCGAGCTAGCTCGATGGGCCAGAGTCGAGTTCTGTCTGTGCACGCTCCCTGGCAGCACAACCATCAGCCGAGTCATGACTGGCAAAGCTTACCTGCTGCGACAGCTACTCAACTGCCGTCAGTACCGGTAAGACCAGCTACTTAACTAAATCAATACACTGCCCCTTCTTTTTTTGCCTTGTTGGCGCGTATATCCTTCCTAATTCTATTCATATCAGGTGTTCCTTATTGACGCACATTACTGTACTACTACTGGTATCGTGGTCGTGGAAAGGAGAGCCAGATGACCGTAGTTTGCTGTTTGTACGCGTGGAGAGTGGACGGTATCAGCACGCCGCAGTGGTCGTCCAACGCTCTTCACGGTCGAGGGCGGATCGTTCGAACAGCGGGTTCTAATTCATGTAACCTCACGACCAAGCCATCGCAGCAAAACAAGTCGATTTCTGCCAAGTGGGTCCCATCGAAGCAAAGCGCTGCCGAGCTTTTCGCCCTAATCGATGACGCTGCAGCCAAATCAGACTAACGTGTCCAAGGCACTGCCCCGAAATGCAGCAGTTCGTTTGTCCGTCCTCTACGCAGTCAACTTTTTTGCCGTTAGAGAGGTGGTCACGACGCTACGCCGCCACTGTGGACTTTGCTATGAAAACTGCAGGAAGGAACAGAAAGTAGGCAACGGGGTGGCGTGCGATGGTGAGACCAAAGGCCCCGGCCCAGAAATCTGCCACTTGGCAAGAAGGCGCGTCAAGCTCACGCGATTATCGCATTTCACTCGGCACCCACTCGATAGACTCAAGGTAACGTAACGAATACATGTACGAAATGGTATCGGAGACTTTCGCTAACGGGTAGGTGGCTCGTACAGGATGAGGTTCACAGCTTTCGTGGCGTGGGTGGCAATGCTCGTGACTGCGACGGTGTCGACTGCCGAAAAAAACAGCTCGGGCACGACGTACCCGACCAAGTCGGGGATCAAGATTTGGGTGGATCCGGACACCCCAGAGGACCGTCAGTCGTTCGTGAGCTCCCGTGGCCGGACATGGGACCTCGTCATGAGCGACGAGTTCAACCAGAAAAACCGCAGCTTTCGACCCGGTGACGACCACATGTGGACGTCTCTCGAAAAACCCGACGGAGTGAACGGTGCGCTGGAGCTCTACTCGCACAATATGACGAGTACCAAATGCGACGACGACGGCACGTGCTACTTCTACATTGAGATCCGGGACGAAGTGAACGTCATCCACGTCTACAACATGTACACACACCCTCCCGGATACCAGGACGCGTACTTCTACTACCGTGCGGCCATGGTGCAGTCGTGGAACAAATTCTGCTTCCAAGGAGGGATGCTCGAGGTGCGGGCACAGCTTCCTGGAGCCGTCACGACCGAGTCCGGTAATCCCGATCTAGCACTCGGCAAGTCTGGAAAAGTGGAGACGTCCAAGTACTACCCGACGTGGCCCGGTATCTGGATGATGGGGAACCTCGGTCGAGCCATTTTCTCGGCTTCCACGAACCGAATGTGGCCGTACTCGTACAACAAGTGCGAGCCCGACGTGTTCAACCCTGACAACCAGCGTATCAGCGCTTGCGATGACAACCCGGGCTACGGCTTGAACCCGAACCAAGGTCGTGGGGCGCCCGAAATCGATCTTCTGGAAGGTGGAGGGTTGGCTATCTCGTCGTCGCTGCAGATTGCTCCCGGCATGCCGGACGACTTCCGTTTGTTCCCCGCCGACGCCAAGGGAGCGGATGCGACCAACCCGTACTGTGTGTACACGTACGATTGTTTGACGTCTGGTGCGAACATGATCGACGTCCCGACAGCTTACTACCAGAAGGAGCGTGGCCACAAGTCGTGGTACCAGGGGCTCCGATATGGCGCTAACAACTACTGCCAACAAGATGCCAAGCTGAAGCAGGACTACGACACTGTCGTCGCGTCAGTGAAAGC
The DNA here is from genome assembly GCA_024679135.1 of Phytophthora foliorum. Lineage (NCBI taxonomy): Eukaryota > Oomycota > Peronosporomycetes > Peronosporales > Peronosporaceae > Phytophthora > Phytophthora foliorum. The sequence continues at coordinate 13,986 of JAHWLE010000046.1, forward strand.
TGGCATCACGGAGAACACGTGCACGGTTGATACCTGTCCAGCATCCGAAGATGTTAATGGCGACACGAGCTTCATGGATGACACCAAGACCGGTCACTGGGGCATCAACTCGAACGGCACGTGCTTCCCGATCATGAACTCGTACATGGGGGCCTATCTGTGTGACCCAGACAACACCAACGAGAAGTGTACTAGTCCTCGTAATTCGACCACGCCCAAGTCGAACTCGATGAGCGAATTCAACTATCAGATGGACGCCATCTCGTCGAACTGGCCCATTCACTTGGGCGGCTACCTCGACTTCCTCACGTACCAGCTCGAGTGGGTCACTGGCGAAAAAGGCTACGTGCGCTGGAGTCTCGACGGTAGCCCGATCTTCGAGGTCACCACGGATGCGTTCTCCAATGTGCCACAGAACAGCAAGAAGACCAACCCGCAGAAGGTCATGCTGGAAGAGCCCATGTACCTGATCTACAACGTGGCGCTGTCGAGTTCGTGGGGTACGACGCCTCCGAATGCTGGTCGTGAATGCCGTGGCGATGGTAACGACCCGGTGGCGAATGCAATCTGCGACTCGTTCCCGATGTACATGAAGATCGACTACATCCGTCTGTACCAGGACCAAGGTGACGATCTGGACGAGGACAACTTGATGCAAGTCGGCTGTGATCCGTCCAGTCATCCCACCAAGAAATGGATCGACGCGCATATTGACGAGTTCGTGGACGACGACAACCCGTGGAAAGAAGTGTCGGGCAAAGCTTTCTGCACAAAGGACAACGACTGCACGATTGGTGGTAACGTCGGCACGACTGCACTGAAGACGGGTAAATGTGTCAAGAACCGCTGCCAGTGCACGTACTCAACGTCGTGGGGTGGTCCGCGTTGTACCACCGCTTTGGCGGGCTCTACGAGCACCAGTACGAGCAGCCTGTCCAGCCGTGCTTACGGCCCGCCCATGGGCTTGTCCTTGGGTATTGCCGGCATTATCGTCTTCTTGTCGTTCGTCTCGGTGTACATGGCCATGCTTTCCGTGAAAAAGGAGGCCGCGGCATTGACCAAGACCAACACGCAGGCCAAAATGGCTGGGAGCACGGTGGACGAAAACGGCCTCAACCACTCGACGAACCAGAGACCCAAGGACAACTACAGCCAGAACTTCGTCTAAGGTAGCTGCTCACCGGTAAGAAATGTAAATAAACTGCTGTGTATCTCCCATACCAGGTCAGACTTGTGTTGAGTCTCAGCAGCTCGTGCACATCCGGTTTTCGTCTCTCCACGTGTTTGTGGCTGTTTTTGCTAGGCGTTCACTGTTCGGGTCTAAGTGGCTTCACAGATGGCTGCTGCGATTGGGAAGATTCACCGCACGCTAGTGAACATAGGCTTTCAGTGTCAACTATCTCGCTGTGCGGACGACCAGCACTGGTCACTTCTCAATTCTTCTCGGGACGGACAAGACATCCAGCCGAGAGACGAATACAAACCACACAGCACGGGAGGATGCGTCTCGCAATAGCTTTCGCAATCGTGGCGTCCGTCGTCGCTGTTGTCTCGGCCAAGAACAGCTCTTCGTCGGCCGAGTACCCGACCAAGTCAGGGATCAAAAGCTGGGTCGACCCTGATACTCCGGAAGATCGACAGATTTTTACTACCTCACGCGGTCGACAATGGGACCTCGTCATGAGCGACGAGTTCAACGTGGCCAACCGCAGCTTCCGACCGGGTGACGACCACATGTGGACTTCTTTGGACAAACCTGACGGTGTGAACGGCGCGTTGGAGATCTACTCGCACAACATGACGAGTACCAAGTGCGAGGGTGACACGTGCTACTTCTACATTGAAGTGGCCGACGAACCACAGACGATCTCTGTCTACAACATGTACAAGTACCCTCCCGGCTACGAAGACGCGCATTTCTTCTACCGTGCTGGCATGGTGCAGTCGTGGAACAAGTTTTGTTTCCAGGGTGGAATGCTCGAGGTGCGGGCTCAATTACCGGGTGCGGTCTCCGACAAGTCTGGTAACCCCGATCTGGCATTGGGCAAGTCTGGCAAAGTTGCTAGCAAGCAGTACTACCCGACGTGGCCCGGTATTTGGATGATGGGAAACCTCGGTCGTGCTATCTTTTCGGCGTCTACGAACCGCATGTGGCCGTTTTCCTATGACAAGTGCGAGCCGGACGTTTTCAACCCCGACAACCAACGTATCAGCGCGTGTGACGATGATCCTGGCTACGGTCTGAACCCGAATCAAGGCCGTGGCGCACCCGAGATCGATCTGCTCGAAGGTGGCGGTTTGGCCATCTCTTCCTCGCTGCAGATTGCACCGGGAATGCCGTCCGACTTCCGTCTCTTTCCTGCGGATACAACAGGGGCCGATGCAACTAACCCGTACTGCGTGTACTCGTACGACTGCATGACAAAAGGTGCAAACGTGATGGATGTGCCGACGGCGTACTTCGAACAGATGCGTGGCCACAAGTCGTGGTACCAAGGACTCCGCTATGGCGCGAACAACTACTGCCAGCAGGATGCCAAGGCCAAGCAGGATTTCACAACGGTGAACAAGTCGGTGGCTGCAGGGATTACGGAGAATACTTGTACGACGGATACTTGCCCCGCGTCCATGGATGTGAACGGAGATTTGACGCTGATCGACGGCAAGGGCAAGGACCACTGGGGAATCAACACGAACGGCACGTGCTACCCGATCATGAACTCGTATATGGGAGCTTATCTGTGCGATCCCGACAACACGAACACCATGTGCACAAGTCCCCGTAACTCAAGCACCCCCAAGTCGAACACCATGAGCCCGTTCAATTATCAGATGGACGCTATCTCGTCGAACTGGCCCATCCACTTGGGCGGCTACCTCGACTACCTCGTCTATCAGGTGGAGTGGGTCACTGGTGACAAGGGCTACGTGCGCTGGATGCTCGATGGGAACCCGATCTTCGAGGTTACGACGGATGCATTTTCGAATGTCCCGCAGAACTCGAACAAGACGAACCCGGTTAAGGTCATGCTGGAAGAGCCCATGTATCTGATTTTCAACGTCGCGCTGTCGAGTTCTTGGGGTGCGACGCCACCGAACGCTGGAAGTGAATGCCGTGGCGATGGTACCAACGAAGAAACCAACCGGATCTGCGATGAGTTCCCCATGCACATGAAGATCGACTACATCCGTCTGTACCAAGACCTGGGCGACGACCTCCCTGCTGGTAGCTACATGCAGGTTGGCTGCGACCCCGCGAGTCACCCTACCAAAGCATGGATCGAGGGCCACATGGACGAGTTCTCGGACGACGACAATCCCGTGAAGACGGTGAATGGCAAGGCGTTCTGCAACACCAACGACGACTGCACGATTGGTGGCGCCGTCGGGTTTACAAGTCTCAAGACGGGAACCTGCGTCAAGTCTCGCTGTGTGTGTTCATCTACTTCATGGAGCGGGCCTCGCTGTACGGAACCACAGTCTGATTCGTCCGAGAGTTCCAGCACCTTGTCAAAGCGCGTGTATGGCCCACCGATGGGCCTGTCAGTAGGGGTCGGTAGTCTTGCCATCTTTCTGTCTGTGGCCTCGGTGTGGCTCGCAGCGATGGTGACAGCAAAGGAGACTCAGAAGTTGGTGAAGTCGAAGGAAGCCGCGAGACAGCAAGAGGCCAAGGCGAACACCCAACTTTCTAGCGGTGACCTTGACTCGAGTCAGTCGAGCTTCCTTGGCCACCCCAAAGACAACTACAAGCAGAATTTCGTGTAAGTTTAGCAGCGACTAATGCACTGACCCATGTTATATTCATCGTTATTAACCGTGAACGTAAGCTGCCCACACTAATACTATAGTAATTTGCGTTCAGTGTTCAAGTTTTTTGGGTGATAATAGTACTACCTAAAATTATTATATAGTACTCATTTTTACGTCTTACTATCAATCCCTGAGCTTCGTGTACGAGAAGGATTACGATCGCTCGAATTTCAAAAACCAAATTCGCACCGAGCTTGTGCTCACTTCGAAGAGTTCCTAGAGATTACGTGCCGAAGAGGCAAGGAAGAGGAGGAGAAGGGGGACTACGTCTCGGGAAGAGTAAGAATTCAATTTTGTACTGTCCATTTTGCTATTATTAGTTTTGGCCAAATCTGACCCCCAGTCGGACATGAAGAGTCCCAGTACAACTATAGTACTAGGTAAACTACTATTTCTAGAACCCCCAAGGTCAATTGAGCTTGGCCGGCTGCGAAGCACTCACTAGCTCGGCAAATCTTCTCGTTGGGAGGGGGGGGGGGTCAAGGGACCTCTCAGAAATGAGTTTCTCAGTCTGAGAGTACATGTAGTAGTGATAGTACAAATATGAATATGTTTCTCTCATTGATGGCCCACCGCCCACCGGCGGTGGGCTACAAAAGGAAATGGATACGCATACAGTCTCAGAAAGGGACCAACTAAGGAGAGCGGATGTGACCGCGCGGGGTTCCTGCGAAGCAGTGCCGCCTGACGTAAGGACGGTAGCTAGAACGGACATAGGAAGTCGTTAGCATAGCTAAGTGATATCAATGTACCGCACTGAAAAACGAAGCAGGACCGCGCGGTATTTGCGGTGGAAGCTGAATACCGAAGTTACAATCTTTTTTCTCGGAAGAGTGTTGCGACTGCCTTTGCGGAGCACAGCCAATTTGGCTGAAGTGAATCCTCGGATTTGTGACGGAATCATACTACGTTTTTGAGTGTGAGACTTGTCTGAGAGTGTATGCGTCCTCTGCCTAGCGTTAAAAGCGTTGTACACTACTTTGCTTCAAAGCTGAACGCATCTCGGTCCCCTGAGAAATTCCTGTCTTGTCTTGTCCGTGCAGTGTACTTCGCTTGCGGCGAGCACTCGTACAGATCATCAGGTCGTTGTATGATCTGCGAGGGGGATCTGGTTCACACGCTATGTAGGATCTGGCTTACACAAAGTAGCCAAAACTCATCTTTTAAAAAACAGTAATCTAAGTAAAAAGCCAGCGGGAAAGTCGAACAGCAAACTGAGGCAGAAACAATGTTGTTCGGATCCTGAATAACTTCCAGCAGCGAGCTCGAACCTCCCCTTTCGTCTTCTTGGAGAGTGTGGCACCACCATCGCATTAATCATCCTCTGTGTGTGCTTGGCACTCAAGACAATTCCCATTGGGTTTCAAAGCGTCTCATTTCGCGGGAAATGCTTCCCCAAGCTCTTGCGGCGGGACGATTCATCGCACGTGCTTTCACCGCACGTGCTAGCATCTGCTTTTAATCTCCAGCCATCTGCTAGTGATTAAAATTGAGGGCACAAGTAGAGAAATCCTGCGGCCCTGCCGGCCACTCTTCAATTCGCCTCGCGACGAACAAGGCGATCAGCCGACAGATCTCACCGCACAAGAGTATGCGTCTCACAACAATTTTGACAGTGGCATCCTTCGTCGGTATTGTCACGGCCAAGAACAGCTCTTCGTCGGCCGAGTACCCCACCAAGTCAGGGATCAAGACCTGGGTCGACCCTGATACTCCGGAAGATCGACAGATTTTTACTACCTCACGCGGTCGACAATGGGACCTCGTCATGAGCGACGAGTTCAACGTGGCCAACCGCAGCTTCCGACCGGGTGACGACCATATGTGGACTTCTTTGGACAAACCTGACGGTGTGAACGGCGCGTTGGAGATCTACTCGCACAACATGACGAGTACCAAGTGCGACGACGATGAAACGTGCTACTTCTACATCGAAGTGGACAACGATAACATTAGTCTCTCTGTGTACAACATGTACACAAACCCTCCAGGATATCAAGACGTGCACTTCTACTACCGGGCAGCTATGGTGCAATCGTGGAACAAGTTTTGTTTCCAGGGTGGGATGCTGGAGGTGCGGGCTCAGCTACCGGGTGCAGTCTCCGACAAGTCTGGTAACCCCGATCTGGCATTAGGCAAGTCTGGCAAAGTCACGATCTCGAAATACTACCCGACGTGGCCCGGTATTTGGATGATGGGGAACCTCGGTCGTGCTATCTTTTCGGCGTCTACGAACCGCATGTGGCCGTTTTCCTATGACAAGTGCGAGCCGGACGTTTTCAACCCCGACAACCAACGTATCAACGCGTGTGACGATGATCCTGGCTACGGTCTGAACCCGAATCAAGGCCGTGGCGCACCCGAGATCGATCTGCTCGAAGGTGGCGGTTTGGCCATCTCTTCCTCGCTGCAGATTGCACCGGGAATGCCGTCCGACTTCCGTCTCTTTCCTGCGGATGCAACAGGGGCCGATGCAACTAACCCGTACTGCGTGTACACGTACGACTGCATGACAAAAGGTGCAAACGTGATGGATGTGCCGACGGCGTACTTCGAACAGATGCGTGGCCACAAGTCGTGGTACCAAGGTCTTCGCTACGGATCAAATAACTTCTGCCAACAAGACCCCAAGGCAAAGCAGGACTACAAGACGGTGGCTGCGTCAGTGAAGGCTGGAATCACGGAGAACACTTGTACGACTGAAACATGTCCAGGGTCATTGGATGTCAACGGAGAGCTGAGCCTAATCGACGGAAAAGGCAAGGATTACTGGGGTATCAACTCGAACGGCACGTGCTACCCGATCATGAACTCGTACATGGGGGCTTACCTGTGCGATCCAGATAACACCAACACCATGTGCGTTAGTCCCCGCAACTCCAGCACCGCGAAAACGAACACCATGAACCCATTCAATTATCAGATGGACGCTATCTCGTCTAACTGGCCCATTCACTTGGGCGGCTATATCGACTATCTCGTCTACCAAATGGAGTGGGTCACCGGTGACAAGGGCTACGTGCGCTGGATGCTCGATGGAAGCCCGATCTTCGAGATCACGACCGACGCGTTCTCTAATGTGCCACAGAACGCCAAGAAGAACAACCCCGTGAAGGTCATGCTGGAAGAGCCCATGACCCTTATCTTCAACGTCGCGCTGTCGAGTTCTTGGGGCACGACACCTCCGAACGCCGGCAGTCCGTGCTACGGTGACGGCACCAACGAAGAGACCAACCGCATCTGCGATGAGTTCCCCATGTTCATGAAGATCGACTACATCCGTCTGTACCAAGACCTCGGCGACGACCTCCCTGCTGATAACTATATGCAAGTCAGCTGCGATCCTGCGAGTCACCCTACGAAGGAGTGGATCGCAGCCCACATTGACGAGTACTCAGACTACGACAATCCCGTGAAGACGGTGCACGGCAAGGCGTTCTGCACGACCAACGACGACTGCACGATTGGTGGTGCCGTGGGATCTACAAGTCTCAGGACGGGAACCTGTGTCAAGTCTCGCTGTGTGTGTTCATCCACTTCGTGGAGCGGGCCTCGCTGTACGGAGCCACAGTCCGGATCGTCGGAGAAGTCCAGCAGCCTGTCAAAGCGCGTGTATGGTCCGCCGATGGGTCTGTCAGTCGGGGTCGGTACCCTCGCCATCCTGGTCTCGCTGGCCTCGGTGTGGATGGCAGCGATCGCAACTGCGAAGGAGACTCAGAAGTTGCTCAAGTCGAAGGAACTAGCAGCGCACCACGAAGCCAAAGCAAACGCCCAACTTTCCAACGGCGAACTCCCCAAGGACAACTACAGCCAGAATTTCGTGTAAAATAAGCGAGGCTATTGAGAATAGACGGAAGTTCAATTCGAACGATGGGTGGATATTCAGGTGGACTGGCAGGTTCGCCACTTTTCACTGATATCGCGCTTGCGGTCAATGCACAAATGCCGAGTGGTAATCGACAACAGATGTGTACGTACGTGCAGACTCTCTACCCGATACCTTCTTGTCTCCTCTACAGTCGATCACAAGCCATAGATAGGGCGCGATTCAAAAATGTGGTTCCGCCTTAAAGTGCATTGCAGTCCATCCGAACTCGAGTATTAGTGTCCTCCATACATCGGGCCTTCCTTTACCGACAGCGCAGCACCAATCGCGCTCATGAGGACCTTCATACATGAAATTGATCATCTTTTGCGGCGTGTTAGAAAATCTCGGTGCCGTCGAACAATGGCCACAGGTTTTCTCACCTGCGGCAGGGCACGTGCTCGTGGCAGATGCTATACTAACTTCTCGCCAGACGACAGGCCCTGCGACGCTGCGTTTTGCATGACCAGATACCGCTATTTTGCTACATCCAGACGATTGGAGAAGAGGGTGGTTCGAACAGCGAGTGCGTGCTTTCAGTCGCGCTTTTCCCCGCTCTCGAGTACATGATGCGGATCCTTTTCGTGGTAGCGTGGACACTGGCCACGACGTTAGTGGCAGGCAAGAACAGCTCGTCCGAGTACCCGACCAAGTCCGGGCTTAGGAGCTGGGTGGACCCCGACACGCCAGCGGAACGACAACTGTACACGAGCTCTCGAGGACGCCAATGGGACCTCGTCATGAGCGACGAGTTCAACGTGGCCAACCGCAGCTTCCGACCCGGTGACGACCACATGTGGACGTCGCTAGACAAACCCGACGGCGTGAACGGCGCCTTGGAGGTTTACTCGCACAATATGACGAGTACCAAGTGCGACGACGACGGCACGTGCTACTTCTATATCGAAGTGGACAGTGACAATGTGACCATCTCTGTCTACAACATGTACAAACACCCACCGGGGTACCAGAATGCATCGTTTTACTACCGTGCTGCTATGGTGCAATCCTGGAACAAATTCTGCTTCCAAGGAGGTATGCTCGAAGTGCGAGCACAGCTACCCGGAGCGGTCTCAAAAGCGTCGGGTAATCCGGACTTGGCTCTTGGAAAGTCCGGACAGGTGACGGAGACGTCGTACTACCCGACGTGGCCCGGTATTTGGATGATGGGGAACCTCGGTCGAGCCATCTTCTCGGGCTCGACCAACCGCATGTGGCCCTTCTCCTACAATCGATGTGAGCCCGAGATCTTCGATCCCACGAACCAACGCATCAATGCGTGTGATGACAATCCCGGCTACGGGTTAAACCCCAACCAGGGGCGTGGAGCTCCTGAAATCGATGTGCTTGAAGGCGGTGGTTTGGCCATCTCGTCGTCTCTGCAGATCGCTCCTGGAATGCCCACGGACTTTCGGTTATTTGCCGCCGACGCCAAGGGAGTCGATGCTACCAACCCGTACTGTGTGTACTCGTACGACTGCAAGACCGACGGAGCCAACTTGATTGACGTGCCAACGGCGTACTACAAGCAAGAGCGCGGCCACAAGTCTTGGTACCAGGGTCTGCGATACGCTGCGAACAACAACTGTGCCAAAAAATCGGCCAACGTTCAGAGTTTCACGACTGTGAATGCCTCCGTCACTCGTGGAATCACGGAGAACTCGTGCACTACGTCAACGTGTCCAGCTTCGATGGATGTGAACGGCGACTTGGGCATCCTTGACGACACCGGCAAGAACCACTGGGGAATCAACTCGAATGGCACGTGCTTTCCAATCATGAACTCATACATGGGGGCGTACCTGTGCGACCCGGATAACGCGGACGGACGATGTGTTAGCCCGCGCAACTCCAGCACGCCCAAGTCGAAAGCCATGGATCCGTTCAACTATCAGATGGATGCTATCTCGTCGAATTGGCCCATTCATCTTGGCGCGTACACGGGCTACCTCGTGTATCAACTTGAGTGGGTGACGGGCGTGAACGGCTACGTGCGCTGGATGCTGGCGGGCAACCCGCTGTTTGAAGTCACGGCCGACTCATTCTCCAACGTCCCTCAGAACTCCAACAGCAGCAACCCGCAGAAGGTGATGCTGGAGGAGCCCATGTCGATCATCTTTAACGTCGCTTTGTCCAGTTCGTGGGGTACCAAGCCGCCGAACCCGGGCAGCGCATGCCGCGGCGATGGCTTGGACGAGACGGTGAACAAAATCTGCGATGACTTCCCGATGTTCATGAAGCTCGACTACATTCGACTGTATCAGGACCTGGGCGACGACCTCGACGCCGACAACTACATGCAAGTCGGCTGCGATCCCGAAAGCCACCCGACCAAGCAATGGATCGAGGGTCACATCGACGAGTACCAGGACGACGACAACCTTGTGACGGAAGTTGTGGGCAAGGCCTTCTGCAAGACGAACAACGACTGCACCATCGGAGGCATCTTCGGCAGGACGGATCTGATCACTGGAACTTGCGTTGACTCGCGGTGTGCTTGCTCCTACCCCGAGTCTTGGGTCGGGCCTCGGTGTACGGTAGCTCTAGCCGAGTCTTCGTCGTCTAAGGCGTCGACCCGAGTGTACGGCCCGCCGATCGTATTGGCCCTCGGACTCGCTGGAATCGTAGTCTTCCTCACCTTCATTTCCGTGTTTACCGGCATGAAGTCCGCAGCGAAGAAGAACGCGGCGGTCATCAAGGCCAGCATGATGGCCAAGAGTGATGCTGTTACTCGAGTCGCCGACACTGGTAACTACGTTTCACACGCGTCGTAGCGAGGCTATTTGCTTCATGAAGTCCAGTCCGATAAATATTCTCAAAGCAGTTACCATCCCATCGTCGAGCTGTCCGTTGTCTTTCGCTGCTCCATGGAGCTGGTATGCTGGGAATTAAGCCGTTCGTGCAGGAATCGGTGCAGGCACTGCCCCCAGCACAGTTGCGTCTGCTAGCTGAGACTCTCCGAATCGATCTTCGAGGATGCGAAGAGCGTGGAGACATCGAGAGGGTCCTCACAGGGTTAGTGTGTTTGGACCAGGACACCTCGCTCGGTGTATTTCTTGCCTGGCTACGATCTGCTGACCTACAACAGCACAAGAGCGGGATACTTGCGAGCAAGAAGCCGAAATTTAACCACACCTTCCTACCAGCAATCGCGTCGTCCCCGGAAGCTCGTTCCAACAACCAGCAAACTAAACCTGAACGCGTGAAAGACCACCACCTTGACGACGAGATCAAGCAGCAACTAGCGGAGCTTGAAGTGCTGGAAATTTCGTTCAAAAACGCCGAGCGACTTGTGCACACTGGTTCTCCAAGTTTCGAGAAACTCAAGCGGTTCCTGCTCGAGTTGACGCATTTACGCACCCAAGAGCAGACAGCCCGAGCTTTCCTCGTACGACAGGCAAATACTTTGAGAGAGCAACACGACGAGATGCGAGCCGAAATGCTACATTCGCGTGCTCAGTTGGACTTCTTCGTCGAGGGTTTCACGAATCTGCGAAAGCGGCACGATGCGCTTCTGGTAGATGCAACTCGCATGAAGGCGGAAAGCGAGACAACACAAGACATCTTCGTCTCCATGAGCGCTCACGATTGCTACTTTGAGCAGCTTATGCGCAATACGCTCTGGCAGCAAATGCGTGACAACGACGAGATGAAGCGCCGACTTCAGGAAGCGCACGATGATCTCGATGCTGCAGCTCAAAAACGCAAAGAGCTTGAAGTTCATATTTCGCAACTCAAACAAGAGCGCGGAGATGCTCGTAAGGACGCGTATTGCTACACGCGGCAGCTTCGTGTCTGCAAAACACGGATGCGGCGACTGCAGCAGGCTGGAGGAGGTTCCGACGGCTCCTTTTTCCGTTCTCAAACTGTAGCGCTGCGTCAGACTGTGGCCACCCTCTTGGGGCTTCTACGCGATTCAATTGTGAGGGATACCAAGTCACCAAAGCAGACATTGAGTAAGGAGGCTCTGCGAATTATCCATCAAGTTCTGACACCAAGCATCGCAGCTCCAGAGAACGAGTCCTCTTTGCAGCGCTCCTTCCGCGATTCCGACAACCAACGAGATCACGAGACCATCGAAGCAGAACCTGCCGAGCCACGAGTTGTCCATAGGCAGACATCTCTCGATATTGATGAAGTCATTCGTGGGGTTTTGCTCGTGGAAGGCGCCACCCTAATTGATGCTGCTGAGTGTGCGCGCATAATGGGCGAGAAGCTGAAATATCTTCCCATCGACCTAAAGCAAACGTTGGCACAACTTCAGCAAGACGAAGAGAATCAGGCACAAGCAGCTCGAGAAGAGGAACAGAGGAAACTCCAGCTGCTACTTGAACAACAGCAACAATTGCAGCAGAGTGAGAGCCAACGTACTGACGGACAGAGCGATACCAGTACCGTTTTACTAACAAATGCATCGCCGCAAACACCAGTGCAGGCCATCACTCCTGCTCCAGTTGCATCTCGACCACAGCCAACACTTGAAGCTTATGCGAGTGCACTCAAGAAACACGTATCCGACTTGATGGCGTCACAGAGCAAGCGGGGCTTTGTCATGTACAACTGGCCATTTTCTCGGCGAGATGTCAACTTGCTCACTGCAATGGGGTTACCTGTCGACAGTGTGCTTAACCTAGAGGTTATCGAACGCGTACAGACACCTCCCCGTTCTTCTGCAACGCCAGAACCACCACCAGTGGTTCCACCTGCAGCTTCTACTCCTGCTACGGCAGTAAAACCAAAGACCCCAGGCACAGCGACGAAAGCCGTCGCACCCAGCAGAAAAGCTCCAGTTGGAAGCCCTGCAGCTCGAGGCAAAGCGTCATCGACCAAGTCCTCAGCTGCGTCAAAGTCGCCACCAAAGCCTGCTACTCGAACTACCGCTACAAAACCTCGAGCTGCCAGCCCTACGCGTGCCAGTGCTGCTAGTCCAAAGAAACCCTCAGCGTCGCCGTCCAAGCCCCGGACCCCAGCAGTGCCCTCGATACCGGCTAAACCCACGTCCTCCCAATTGAATTCTCGAGGCTCCGACACCCCCAAAATCACCAAAAAGGTGCCAACCGCAGCTTCCGCGTTGCAGGGCCTGGGTGGTCTGGTGCAGTCCGTCGGCCCCGCCGCGTTCCCTGCTGAGCGCGTGGACGCCATTTTGCAGGTTCTAGAGCGGCAGAAACGCCGCAAATTAGCGCCACTCGTGCAATGGGACGCAGCCACTCGCCGCAGCAACGAAATGCTGGCCATGTGGGCGGAAGAAGTGCACATGCTGGTGCACCTCGAGCAGGAGAGCCGCAAACCTCAAACCCCAGCACCACCAGCAGCCGCAAGCCCGACAAAAGCCACCACAACGTCTCCCAAACGAGCTGTCAGCCCCTCCAAAGCCACGTCAACCAGTAGACCGACCAAAGCGGCCAGCCCCACAAAAGGCAAGTCAACTTCAACGAAAGCTCGACCACCGAAAAAGTAGCCATCTAGAAAACTCGAAATATAGACTCTCCGTAATCCGCGGCTTTTTTCTGCATGGCAGTTTTGGCCAAAACTGCCATGCAGAAAACGTGCATGTCTTATTTTCGGGTCGCAGACCAGTATTTTCGGACAATGTATCCATTCCCCGAAATTTGCGTTAAGCTGCGTTACTTCAATTGTGTACCGCACACCACTTTGGCTAAAGTGGCTTCAAGCACTTGAAGACGCGAGCCATCATGATCGACCCGAGCGTCTTCGCCGCGCTGCCCCCGGACATCCAACAGGAGCTTCTCTGCGCCTCGGACGGCCCCGTACAGGCGGCAGAGGCCGGTTCTGAGACGCAGGACGCCTGGAGCTGCCGCGTCTGCACGTTCCTGAACCATCCGCAGCTCGCGGAGTGCGAAATGTGCGGCGTTTTGTGTGTGCCACTCGAATCAGCGTCGCAGGACGCAGGACAGGACGCAGGACAGGACGCAGGACGCACCCGTTCCAGGATCGGCCGCACGCTGCGCAGGATCAAAGTGCCTTCGACCCCAGCTGCAGTCACTTTGGCACAGAAACGGGAGCCCACCGCTGAAGACCTGCTGGTTGCAGCCTCCAGCAGCCTGCAGGCCGTCAGAGCGTCCTGGTCAGGACGCAGAGCATCCTGGGCAGGACGCAGGTCCAGATCCAATTCGGACCGGACGGGGGCCGTCCTGCCTTCGCGACAGGCTCTGCAGGAGCTTGCAGAGCTCCAGAAGGACCTGACGCTCAAGGTGGCGGCTGGGGACGAGTGGCTCGAGGCCTCGTTGGAGAGACTGTGGCGAGCAGTGCAGGACAGGAAACAGACGCAGGATTTCAGCAGGACGCACGTGGACTGGGTCGCGCTGGGCTTCCAGAACGCGAGTCCTGAGACGGACTTTAGAGGAGGCGGCGTGCTGGCGCTCAAGTGTCTGCTGTACGCCTTTGAAGCGCACCCGCAGGAGATGAGGGCGATCCAGCAAGCACAGACGCCAGGACAGGAGAAAAAGTGGTACCCAGTGTGTGTCGCGGGCATCAACTTGACGTGCTTGCTGGCCGGACTGCTGCAGCTTGGAGACGGACGCTTTTCCGAGACGAAACAAGTGTTTTGGCAGCTTTTTGAAGAGCCTGCGGCCTTTTACGAGCTCTTCTTCTTGGGTACGTGCGAGGCCTTGCTGGACCAGACTCAGGACGTAACTCGGTATCGTCGTCTGGTGACTTTAGCTTTCATCAAGATGGACGCGATCTGGCATCGGCTGAATGCAACGTACATGGAGTTCGGCGGTATGGAGACTTGCGATTTTGAGCTCGATCCTTTGTATTGAGATGCGCTGACGTGCTGTTGCTGGTCGTGTAGTGGTGCTCAAGGTGACGAGAAAGTCGGTGGCATTCATGCTAGAGCAGGCGCCAGTCTCGTTGATGGACCTGCGTATCGCCAGCGACCAGGCATTTTTGGACCGCTTCGTGGTCAGCCTGTCAGCGCGCTCTCTAGCCGACTGGGAGGGAGGCGAATGTCCTGACCCAAACCATGCTCTCGAAACAGAGGATGTCCTCGTGATAGCGAAAACGCGGGCGACACCGAAATCTTCTGGAACCACCAAAGGCAACGCGTTTTGGCCCCTGCACTAAGAATGTTTCACTAACACGACCTTGACTTGTGTTCACTGTGGTGTGTTGTGTTCTGCCAGCCTTTCGCTTTTAGCTCGTGATGCAGGAGGTTATTCAGTGACAGGGAACCAGTATTTTTGGAGAGTCGATCGTTGCTAGTCGTGCGAGACAAGAGAACATGACTGCAAGTTCATCTTCGCGAGGTGGTGAGTCGAAGCGCTCGTCGGTCAGCCACAATGTCGGTAATTCGGTTGTTAGAGAAGGGTGCGCAGTAAAAATGCCAGCGAACCAGCCTGTATTGAAGCCGATCCAGTCATGGGTCAACAGAGCCAAAGTTGTCATCGTTCCCCAGACAGACTCGCACTCCATTGGAACATGGGCAAAACAGTGCGACGGCAACAGCTTCATGGACCAACCAAACTTCGACCAATTGAGATCAGCGCGGCAGTTGCTGTGATCGGGCGCTGTGTGATCGCACCACTGCTGCTCGTCTTGGCATTTGGAGCCACCAGTTACCTCTCCACCGCCAAGTTTTTTATCGGACCAGCAGACAGCTACTTTGCATACAGCCAGCTCGATCCTGTCATGCATGGCGGATGCTCGGGATACGTCTGTTCTTGTCGAAAGGTACTCATGCAACTCAGTGCATTTGGTAGTGACGCCGTATTGAGCAAACCAGCCTACGAAGACCTCCAAGCTAGTGCAACAGAAGCCGTCGCAGCAGGAAACTACAGCCGACTCACGCCCGAAACCCTCACACTCGCCGATCAACTCGACGGAAATGGAGCCGTTTGCTCCACGGGTGTGAACGATTGGGGCACCCCCAATGTCGTCCTGGCCGATGGGCCGGAAGGTGAACTGGCAGTTATCACAACACTCAATCTGTCTTTATCCCCACAAATGCTGCGCGAACTGGAAGTGGTCGTCGAAAGAAAGGATGAATGCGTATCTCGCTGGAACATCGGCATCCTGCTGAGGCTGTTCAAGTTCCAGAACGTAAAGAACAGTCTCGACTACTCGTCCGTTCCGGCCGCCGATGTCATCACGTTCCCGCACTACACGGACTGCCGACCGGAGATTCCCAACGAAGGCATCATCGGCGAAAAACTTGCTTTTGAAACACATGGAGAAGACCTACTGACCGTCGTGCCCGATATCCTCAAGTTGTTCCCGTACCAATTCACGAGCAGCCTGCCCAACGTCTCGCGATACATTCACACCAAGAACACCATTTACGGCGTCAAGAATGTCACGCAACCGCTCTTCAAGGGCTACTACGCCGGCTGCCGAGTGCGTGTCGTCAACACCACGGGAGTCTTCGTTGAGGACACGTGCTCGCTGATGAAACATTGGAAACCATACGGTCTCATGCTGCAGGCCCCCGACGACTTGCCTGTTTGCTCCTCGGGTGGCGTTTGTGTCCGCAACCAATACAATTCCGAGTGGGAGTACACGAACGACGTGAACCCAACTGACCCAACTCGCCTTGATCAAATCATCAGCGTCTTCCGCAGTCGATATGCGGACACTGTGGATCTTAGCATTCTGCCGGGTGCTGTTGTCATGCAAATTCTGTTCATGGGTATTATCAGTCTTTACCAAGTGATGTCGCACCAGCGCTCCGTTCTGCTCACCCAAATTTGGGCGTACCGCTGCCAGAATGGCCGAATGCAGCCCATTTATCTCGCACAGATCACGTATCATCTCGCGTTCAACTCGAATCTCTACTACCTCGGACTCTCCACGGGCACACTGTCGATGGCGTCGGTGGTAAATCTCACGCTCAGTTTCTTCGCCTTCAACTACTCGTTTATTAACCTCATTCGAGCAAGATCAGGCGAGCAAGTGCTGGATCGCCGCTTTCGAATTCCATGGGAGATCCTGCAGTTGACAAACACGATCATCGCGCTTGCAGGCCTACCCTCACTGCGGCTCACATCCCTAGCATTCATCGGTGAGCAGAACGGCGAACTTCTGCGCCGAACATCGGTACGAGGAGCAAAGTATTGTGGGATTAATGACTCGTGCTACGTGTTCAAGGTGAATCTGGTATTTGTGGTCACCACTCTCGGTGTTACAATGGTTTTCGTGGCAAACCTCGGTGCTGTCGTAGAGAAGCGCATTGCCAGGAAGATGCTATTGACCATGAGGAGAGGCGCAACTATCGACATCACCCCTCGACCTTCGTCCAAGTTTTCCAACAAAGTCGGCCCAACAACCGTCGATTTGCAGCGACAGTAGCTCACTACATTCGAAGAGAACTGCCTTGGGGGACCGTTTATCCAATTGTTCTACGACTGTGAGGATTTCGCCTACGTTACGTTTCGAGGTAAACGCTGTACGACGGTGGAGGCATTGTTGCTCACGGGATATCTCTTCTATGGACAGCATGTGTACCAAGCCACGTCCGTTGTGCTACTGCTCGTAGCGCGAGCGATGCCGAGGAAAGTCATTCGTACCTTCAACATCTTGCTGATTCGGTGGATTGACCCAGATGAAGGCACGCTTTCGCACGCGCTATCGTGGTCATGGTACGGTGCTAGCGCAGAAAGGTTTAAGCTTTCTGAGGCCACATCCGTCAGTTGAGACGTTAAAGCACCGGAGTAGTGATGTGCTTCGGAAAAGCTGATGCGTGCGTTTCCTTGTTGGCTCGTGATGATCGGCAAGTTTGGCAGTCACTGGAGATCGATGGATTCACCATGCATTTTTACAGAATTTCTCATTTGCCTTGAGATAGAGCTTCTCATGTGATAACTGTCCCAATTTTATACGTATACATGCGTATTGTGTACCCTTCCACAAACATTTTCTTTTCTCGATAACACCGCCAATATTAACTGCACAAACCTCGAAAGACCATGAAAATAAAAAGCAAATGCTGATATGCCGATTACAACTACTATTTACGGCGACACCAGTGAAACAACTGCTGCAGTACCGGTAAGCACGATGAAATAGTCGTGCGATTGTGCTTTTTCCGCAGCGAATACATAAAATTGAAAAAAATCGGCTCGACAGTAACGTGGTGCGTTCATCCGTTATATGCCTAACATGCGGGGTAAGACGGTAGTACTAGTACACCGCAAATTAAGGCCATTGCTCATTCATTTGAGCTTCAAAACAGCCTCTCGAGTTCACCTTTCGATTTCCATTCTACAATTGACAGCGCCACGAGCAGCGGCGTAGCTGCAGCATCAACGAGTCCTGCAGGCTACCAAAAAAATAGTAAAGTACCAACCATCAAGCATTTCTTCAGACTTCAGCAACTTGTTCTACCTGTACTAGCACATAGATGGTATAAACAAATGGAACACGTGCGGGTACACCGACGGACAGAATGCATCTGCCATCCTTACTTTGTAGAAACAGCTGCCAGGTAGCGAAAGCCTTTTTATTTTCAAGATTTGCAACAGCAATGAATTACAAAGAGGCAGCTGTATTGTTAAAGTTGGTTTTGAGCACGCTCTCGTGACTGTGTCGGCCTCGATGGATTCCCACACCGAAACTACATGCTCTATCGTCGCTATGCGTTTTTCCTTTGCAGTTGCAGCGGTAGCTTTTTCGGTCAACCACAAAGCCTTCAGCTTCGCTTTCAAAGGCCCCATGATGCCTACATCTAATGGCTGGCATACAAAGGTAGAGTTTTTTGGCAATGGCTGGAGCACTGCCATAAGCTCCTCCGAAACAATTGCCTCAGACTCGCCAGATACATGGCACTCTAAGTTATCTACAAACGGGGGCTCTGAGGGGGGCTGCAGCGCTGAGTCGGCTGTCAGGGGCTCTAAGGGGGGCTCGACGGCTGCCTCCATTTTACGAAGTGACTGGCACAGAAATAGCGGCTCTATGGACGAATTCGATTTGCTAAAACCAAAATTTTGAGTGATTTGATTGGTTAATAAAATTGGTATATACATCTTCTTTTATCATGCACGCCCGTTTTACGTTGAC
The DNA here is from genome assembly GCA_024679135.1 of Phytophthora foliorum. Taxonomy (NCBI): domain Eukaryota; phylum Oomycota; class Peronosporomycetes; order Peronosporales; family Peronosporaceae; genus Phytophthora; species Phytophthora foliorum. Next base: position 32,674 of record JAHWLE010000046.1, read on the forward strand.
TGGCAGTTAGTTTTGCCGGCAGTAAGACGGTGTAGTTTGTTGAAACCAGCGTATACAGAGGTCCCTCTCAACAAGCGCAGGGAGCCAGTGAAGCGATTTCAGAGGAATCAAAGATGGTGCAAGCGGATAGGCTCAAATGTACTGACATTTATTTGACAGATATGACGGGGTACTGTAAAGCAGAGGGAGGGACCTGCGGGCTTTGGCACCACTAGTGACACCCAAATCCGGTCCGAATAGTGTACCCTGCCACATGTGTAGAGACTCGATAGATACATGCGATAATCGAGCAGAGACTCTGCTGCTCGCTCGTAGAGCTCAACAGCAAGCAACCAGGCCACGCCAACGCGATTCTTTCGATGCCACGATTCTGCCAGCATGGATGAAGCAAATGTCTCGAATCTCAGACTGCCTGTATTTTCTGCTCTGGCAAGTCGGACCCACTTTTAATCGAGGCACAGTTGGCCTTAGATTAAATGTCATGTGGTATCACGAAAGATTGGCCTCTATCACGCTGTTGCTTTCTCCGTCGTGCCGCGCACGGGTATCAGACGATAGATATCCACACTATTAATACTGAGCGTCATGCTTGCTTTTCATGAAAATTCGAGGTTCATACGCCATGACAAGTGGCGCCGGCGCTCGACGAGAGCTTTACAGCTGGCTGGCCTACTTTGTCCGCGCATTTTGATCACAACGTGTGCTCGTGTCGCGAGATTGTAACCCCGCGCTTCTTCTGTTCGAAGCGGTTCGGCAGACTTCGGCTGGGATTTGCACTCGATGGCACTCTTTCATCTCGAAAAATCCAGCAGTGTATTATTACGAGTTCAGGGCTCAGCGCGTGGCAAAGTCTGTCTGCCCCTCACCCAGCTGGCCGAAAGATGGGGAAAATGTGGGCGTATGGTGTTGACAACCTCGCCATTGCAGACGGTCGTAAGCTCAATACCTGTAGCAAGCAGGCAAGCTTGAATAGTTCAGCAGCTTGAACATTCCCCTGCCATGTTCAAAAATGTCGCGTTAAACAGTAGCTGCTGTCGATCTAGAGCTTTGATCTCCATGCCGCATCCTCCCATTCTTCAATCCGCCACCTCAGGCTCACAGAGGCGATCGAATCTACCCACTAAGCAGATTTCGACTAGCGCTTCGGAGTCCAATGCAGTTCGCACAGTATGCAGCAGTGTGGACCTTGGCACTGTGGTGGACAGCATCGACAGCTCTCGTTGCAGCCAAGAACGGCACGACGTACCCAACGCGGTCGGGCATCGGAACGTGGGTCGACCCGGATACCCCCGAAGAGAGATACGTTTACACAAGCTCGCGTGGTCGACGATGGGACCTCGTCATGAGCGACGAGTTCAACGTCGCTAACCGCAGTTTCCGTGCCGGCGACGACCACATTTGGACCTCTCTCGAGAAACCTGATGGTGTGAACGGTGCTCTCGAGCTCTACTCGCACAACATGACTTCGACGAAATGCGACGACGACGGAACCTGCTACTTTTTCATCAAAACCGTTGACGAGGTCAATGTGATCCACGTGTACAACATGTACACTCACCCTCCCAGCTTTACAGATGTCAACTTCTTCTACCGTGGAGCAATGGTGCAGTCATGGAACAAGTTCTGCTACCAAGGTGGAATGCTGGAGGTCCGTGCCCAACTTCCTGGCGCTGTGACAGCAGAGACCGGGAACCCAGACCGAGCTAAGGGAAATTCGGGCAAGGTTGAGAGCAACAGGTACTACCCGACGTGGCCTGGTATTTGGATGCTTGGCAACCTCGGCCGCGCCATTTTCTCCGCTTCCACGAACCGCATGTGGCCGTTCTCCTACGACCGCTGTGACGCCGACGTATTTGATCCCAGTTTCCAGCGTATCAGCGCATGTGACGACAACCCTGGCTACGGGCTAAACCCGAACCAAGGCCGTGGTGCTCCAGAAATTGATGTGCTCGAAGGCGGTGGACTTGCCATTTCTTCATCGCTGCAAATTGCTCCCGGTATGCCCGATGACTACCGCTTGTTCCCTGTGAACACGTCGACGGGTGACTTCAGCTACTGCCTGTACAGCTACAATTGTCTGACGCCTGGAGCCAACTACATCGACGTCCCGACGACGTACTACAAGACGGAACGGGGCCACAAGTCATGGTATCAGGGTCTTCGCTACGGTGCGAACAACTACTGCGCACAAAACGCCGAGGCAAAGCAGACGTACAATACAGTCGCGGCAGCTCTCAAAACGGGAATCACGGAGAATACGTGCTCAGTGGACACGTGCCCCGCTTCGGGCGATGTGAACGCGAACTTAGACTTGATCGATGGAGTCGGGACGAACCATTGGGGGATCAACTCGAACGGCACGTGCTATCCGCTGATCAACTCGTACATGGGCTCGTACCTGTGTGATCCGGACAACACATTCTCCAAGTGTGCAAGTCCTCGTAACGAAAGCACAACGCCCAGGTCGAACGCTATGAGCCCATTCAACTATCAAATGGACGCTATCTCGTCCAACTGGCCGATCCACTTCGGTGCCTACACGGGCTTTCTGGACTACCAAGTCGAGTGGGTGACCGGCAAGAATGGCTACGTGCGCTGGCAGCTTCACGGGAGTCCTCTGTTCGAGGTCACGACCGAATCCATCACGAATGTCCCCCAGAACTCCGGCAAGACGAACCCGCAGAAGATCATGATCGAGGAACCTTTGTACGTGATCTTCAACGTCGCTCTCTCGAGTTCCTGGGGTGCGACGCCGCCCAACCCCGGCCAGGAATGCCGCGGAGACGGCACGGATGAAGTCGCGAACAAAATCTGTGACGCCTTCCCCATGTACATGAAGGTCGACTACATTCGACTGTACCAGGACCTCGGCGACGACCTCGACGCTGACAACTACATGCAGGTTGGCTGTGACCCTGCCAGTCACCCGACCAAGGAATGGATTGAAGGTCACATTGACGAATACGAAGACGACGACAACAAGTGGGAGGAAGTCGCGGGCATGGCGTTCTGCAAGACGAGCGACGACTGCACCATCGGAGGCACCTTGAGCCGAACAGCGCTCAAGACTGGCAAGTGTGAGAACCAGCGCTGCAAATGCCTTTACCACTCGTGGGGTGGCCCTCGTTGCACCACGGCCATTTCTGGCTCGAGCTCGGAAGGGCTCATGAGCAGTACGTACGGACCGCCGATTGAGGCCTCGATCGCTCTCGCAGTCGTAGTCTGTGCGTTTTCCGCCTTCTCGGTGTACAGGGCGGCAGTTCGGACTGCGAAAATCAACAAGGTCGTGATGGCGTCTCTGGCCGCAGAGCGAAAGCTTGCAGCCGCATCAGAGCCAGCGCCCACAAGTGAAAGTGGACGCGACTCGCACCTTGTGGCAGCCTCAAAGACCAACTACCACCAGAACTTCGTGTAGAAATTAATGTAATACCTCAAATCAATGTTTGTTATTCAATCCGCAAATGCCGTCGGTTTTAAATGTGCCGTGAGTCATCGTCTCTAAGTGCCGCCCTAGCTTTTAGGGTATTACTTAAGCGGAACCTTTGGTACTTTGAAGTTACTTCGCGGTAAAAATCGGCATCGGTACCTGTCAGTCTCTCATCACGCTTGCATTTCGCTCTTACGTACTGTAGCAAAGTTCTCTCCCTTTCTCCTCCGAAGAAGGTCTTCACGAGAATCTCTCTCATTCCAAAAACTGCCACGTCGAGGAACGTTGATAAAGATTTTGTGTTTTCTCGTTGGTGAAAGAGGAAGCGCGTTCTAGGTCGAGATCGACGACAGCAAGTCGGTGGAAGACTTGAAGAAGGTGATCAAGAAGAAGCTCAAGGGCATCGACGAGGATAAACTGCAACTCTTCTTGATGAAGACGAAGGATGGCGCGTGGTTGCGAGATAATGATACTCTGGACACCGTGTTACGGAGCGGAACAATTGACACTTCATATATGGAGATGAGCGTGTCGTGGAAGCTGAACAATCCAAGCATCTTTGGTTCAAATGTTTCGCTCGGAGAGGATGTGATCCACGTGCTGGTGAAGGTTTTGAAACAAACCAGTTTGCTTGGTCAACGATGTTCGCAACTGAGCGACGCTCAACAGGTTCTGCCATCCCCCAAGAAACTGAAGCTCCAAAAGTACGTTGCATACAACAAACCAGTGGGCGAAATGTACTTCTCCGTCCCTTTGGACACTATCACTGCTTATCGAAGGATTCAAGAGGGTTTCTCTAGCAGCGCCTGCCTACTGTATCTGTTGTATGGCCCTCGTCTATTCGGGAAAACCACCAGTGCAAATGGTATTGAGACATGGCTGCTTACTAGCTACTCGGAACATCATTTGCGTGTATCTCGAGGTGGGTGAAGTGATTGTGGCCGACGAGACCAAATTTTGGAATCGCTTGGGGATATTGGTCGACGAGAAAAGCGAGTGCCGTGATTTCAGTTCGTTTATGGATTTAGTTGTGAGGTACGCACACCGCGAGAGAGAAAAACTCTGTCTGATCCTGGATAAAATGGATTGTTTGTTCGCCAATCCTACATTATTAACCACATTTCTGCAAGTTCTCCGTATGTGGAAAGCACAATCAGATAAGTTCTTTTTGGGTTTTCTTGGGGTTGGAAGCTACGATTTGGTGAACACGCACAAGATATATCGTGGAAGTAGTTTTTCAACCCCTTTCAATGTTGGTCAACTGATTGAGGTCGAGCCATTTACACCATCCCAAATGACCGAGTTCTTCAGTCTGATCGAGCGACGTTGTCCATTTCCAGCCTCGCTTCGGGAGGAGATCATGGGGTATTCTGGTGGTACCCCCCGGTGCATTGGGGTCATTTATTCGATTCACGCTTGATGAACAGAAATGGGAGCTCGAGCTGGATCAGTGGGAGGAGTGGTTCTTCGGGGAGGTTTATTACAGGTACTTGTAGGTTTACAACCACACCTATCCTCGTACTCAACAAGATTTGCAGAAGTTGAACGGCGACGAGTGGCGGCTACTCCAACAATTACTTGGAAACAATGAACGTTTAATGGCCATGAACAGAAATACTGATCTCTTACTGCGAATGGGAGTTGTGTCCGAGCGACGAGTTGAGATCGAGAAGGACGACTTTCAATATAGGTTGACCATTATCCATTATCTCCCCGATGATGAAGCGAGTCTGCCTCGAAGCGCTTCCCACACGAAAAATCCAGAAAGTTGGGGATACTGAGGATCCCGTCCAGCTCTTTTCTGTTGCACTCGCCAATGTGGACCCGAACACCATTGCACAATTGCTCGTACAGAATCGCAATTCTCCAGCCGAGGCTGTTTTTCATTTCGAACTGTATGCAGTGATTCGTGACATCTTGAAGAACGCCAACCGAACGAAAAAGATTTATCCTGAAACTAGAACCACAGACACCAAAACCAGGGCAAATATTCTTATCACCAACGGAGAAAGACTCGCGTACGAGCTGAAGGTAAACCAATTACTGGAAAAAAGCGAGATTAATGTGGCCGTGGCGCAAGCAGACGGATACAGAAAACAGTTCGGCGTTCAACGTATGCTTGTCGTGAATTTTGTTTCAGCTGGTCACACGTTCGCCAAGAGTGGAAACTTGCCCTACGATTCACGTAAATGTTTCTGGATCCTGCGATACTTTCAGCATCTTTTATCTGCCAGAGGAGGACATTCCTCAGGGAGAAAAGAAAAATATTTTGGAAATTTGCAGTCTCCCCTTCTGGAAAGGATCAAGCGTATCGAAGTCAACTGCCTGACGAGGTTATCGAGGAAGCCATAAAATTGGAGCTGAAGCCATCGTTGATTTCTGGTACCCAAACCAAAGTCCGAAAGCTTTGCTTGCTGTTTTCACCAACTGAAATGTTGTTAGGCTTGAGGTTACCGGGCATGGCTCCCTGCTTGTGAATGCAGTCCAACCTGAGAGCAACTTGACGCAATAGTGACCAAATAAGTTTCTGTTTTCTTCGGACAAGATCAGAGATCTCCATCGGTGACGTCCATAAAGGCGGGTTACTACATCGTGCACTGTATTAACCGGTCATGTTAATGATGTTCTCGTGAGAGGTACATCAACTTCACCTCCTTCTCAATTTTTAGTTTGTTTTAGTAAGCTTAGTTCGAAGTTTCATGGTGAACAAATCTAACTGAATCTCGACCAACAGATTCACTGCCACTTCATACGCTGGAAGTAGCGCTTCCTTTTCTGAAATGAAGGGATAGGTTTATATTAAATACTTACAGTTTGTATGTGAACCCTAACCCGGAGTATTGTGCTGTTTGTCTGGCAAATGTAATCAAAAAGAAGCTGCTTCCGACATACTTGAGATTTGTATAGATTCGCCGGTCAAATTAACAAAATATGCAAAACCTGATTGCATGGCCAATCAAAATCAGACGAATTCGGTAGTTCACTTTGACAAAATTATACAATACTCAGATAAGATTAAGGAGACATCCGCGTTCGTCAAGAATTGCCGCAAGACTAAAAGTACTAGCAATTTAAGGCAAGACTGCAAGTACTTTAACAAGACTAAATGTTGGAGTCCTGCTTCTGGCGGATGTCGGTGACAGCCTCTGGACTGTAGCCGGAGCCATGCTGAACTCCTGCTGACCACTTGTGCGCATGGGCCAGCCAGTATCCCGTACTGGAGGCAGGAGTCAACTTGATAGGTTATGCGAGTGAAGGTAGTTGAAGTGCTTCGGAGTGATTGCTAAGGGTCCTGGTGCCAAGCAGCTCCTCTGCCATTAATCGGCTGAGCAAACATGTAGGTAGAGAGTAGATAGCGCTTTGCTACCAATGGTAGCTCGGCTAGGACGAGAAGAGATCGCTCACTCAAAATGCACTCACTTTCCAAAACACCTCAAGCTTCACACGTCTCCTATAACAACCAGCCCATTAGTCTAAAGATACTTAACAAGACCAGAAATACTGCGACAAGACTGCACATACTAGAGATAGGCGTGTCGGGATTTCACGAGTCGGCGTTTCTTGTTGAGGCGTATGTATTGTGCGAGCGTATCAATAGTGAGAACATTCACTTTTGAACTTGCTGCGCCTTTCAGCCAATGCTTACAGTAGTAATCTGCATAAGTGGACAGGGTTGACTCGGAGACGTCTCTAGGGTTTTCAACCCTCTTTTGAAGAGCAAACTCGAGCACGTCTTCGGCAATAAGCTTTGCAACACTGAGTCTGCTAGGCAATGCGCCACTTTTTTTTTCTGTCTTGTGCCGTCCACTCACTGACAGGATTGAAAAGATGGCGGGCTGGATCAGCTTTCCAATACATTCGATACATATCCTTCCAATCTTTTGCGGGTGGAAGAATACAGACCTGTTCAACGCTGTCTGAACTCACTTGTGACGGTTGCGGTGATTGTAGGCTTGATGGCTGCAACATCGATACGAGTAGGGAGATCTTGTCTTCCAGAGCTTTCATCGATTGCTCTACCGCCTTCAGTCGCTTTTCAACTGAACTGTCCGAGGGTGGTTGCCTGATAGATGACGCAATGTTACGCTTCCGGCCACTATATGTTGTTGGACATCCCGAATGCGTTTCACGATCTGGAGCTAAGCAGTCAGCTAGCTGTTTGTCTTCATCTGTACCTGCTTGGTCTAAAAGGTAACGCACAAGCGTCTCCGCTGACTCATTTTGCGTCCACCCAGCCCACCACTTCACCATTCGCAGAGACCATCGCCGATCAGGAGACGCAAACATAAATCGGTATTGTGCACCAACTCTCCGAAACGTATGAGACGTGAACCAGATATTGCGCCACTCTTGACGAACGTAGCCACGAGTAGATGAACCATTGCGATTGAGGTATCTCACCGCACAGTTGAGCAACGTAATAAATGCCTGCTCAGACATCTTCTTACCCCACTCCACACGTGCATTTTCGCATCCTGTGGCACCAGCGTCCGTTTTCAGAACGCTTTGATTGAGGTCTCGCACCGCACAGTTGAGCAACGTAATAAATGCCTGCTCAGACACCTTCTTACCCCACTCCACACGTGCATTTTCGCATCCTGTGGCACCAGCGTCCGTTTTGAGAACTCTTTTTGAGACTTTTGACAGGGCGGGAAAAATGTAGTCGCTATCGCCCCAGTGGTGATCCGTCTTCGTCTCCACGTACGCCAGCCAGTTTGTCAGGTGGTAAAATGCGTCCATTGGGGTCTCACTTTCATGTAGCCGATGCAGATTGTAGCAACGACCTTCCGCGACCTCTGTATTTCTCCCTTCGAGCTTGTACATACCATACACGATGGACTCACTTGGATTCGAAGTACTGGACCGGGTCAATGCTAATGTCATATTCTTCCATTGAAGGCTGATCACCTCATTGATTCGGCACATATTGTAGAATGCAAATGCGGATACGGCGGAAAACCATAGACGACTTGCTTCCGTAAATCCTGACGTGTTTTCCAAATGGCAGTGGAGTACGCGTAGCATATCCAACGAAATTGGGGTAGCTTGGTGCTGCGTAAACTCCGTGCTCTTCCTCTTCTTCAGACCCCGCATGAACTGTCGAACAAACGCATCCTTAGCTGGATTACCCAGTCCATACTTGTTGCCTTGGTCGTCTGTGACTACCATCCACTTGTCCGTTCCGGCTGCGTCTCGGCGCTCGTAACTGCCATAGTAGTTCGCGACTGCAGCTCTATTCTTCTCGGCTGTTTGGTTTGATACCGCTGTGGATACAGACACACTCTCCATGAAGGCAACCAGAAGCTAAGGTAGCTCACGATGTCTCGTGGAAGCTGGATCAGGGTACTCGTTGGAGATACAAAACTCACAGAACTTCCTGAAATACGACGCATAAATGTCTCGTGTCTCATTCTTGATCACGTGCGTCGCTGTGGCAATGCCACCTTGTAACAGTTCTTGCAAGGTTGGTGGTTGTGACGCCATTGCGATGGATGACAGGCTTTGATTCAGTGATTCCTGTCCAGCCGGAGGGATTGTGAGCTGCAAAACCATTCATTTTTATCTAGTACTTTTAGTCTTGTTTAGTACTTTTAGTACTTTTAGTCTTGTTACCTGGTGGCTGACTATTGTACGCACGACCTACGTAATCAAGGGAGTCCAGCTGTCATGTTACTCGTCGGAATCAAGGCCAAACACCTCCCTGAAGCGGCTCTCTCCAGCAATTTCCTCGTCCTTTTCTTTCCTCTTGGTCTCATACGCGTTGTCCTTATCAGCGAATCTCGCCTGGTAGATTGATTGAAACTCCAGTAAAGTCTTGCAATCTCTGCCTTCTCCAAAGTTGTCGATCTGCCCTTGAACCGCAGCTGTGAGCACACTATTTTGCACGCGCACTTCTTCGCATTGCTTCTTCCACGTCTCGACTTTTCCCTTGAAGGTGGTCTACAGATAGCTCCGGTATTTCAGGAGGCGGACTCGCTCCCTAAAGATAGTGTTTTTGTCCGCCTCTTGAATTTTCGATTGGTACCAACCAAATTCCTTGTCTGTTGAAGCCCGCGCTCAACAGCTTCGACCCGAAAATCAGGCGGCATCCAGTAGCGCTTGTCAGGATGTAAAAGCAGATAGGTCCTTTTAAACCACACCGAGGAGAGCAAGTCCTTGTGCTCCACCCGAAAAAAATCATTTTAGTGCTGCATTATACCGTTACATGATTGACGTACCCGCGTAAAGATGAACTCGAATAATTCCGCATTGCGGCTTAACTCGTCAAGGCGATGGTCACGTAGACCCTTCGGCTCGGGTTTGGGTGGAAGAGGCGCTAGCTCAGGCCCGTGCAGCTGCTCTCTGAGCTCTGGTATCGCGTGGATAATAATTCAATACAGCACCCACATATTAATTTTAAGATACACCTTACCTTCGAGTTTCTTGAGTTTCTTAGCAGCACTCTGCATGCGTTGAGCGCCAACGCGCTTGGAACGGTGCTTCGCCCACGACCACTTGCGGATATCGCTTCGAGAGTCTCGCACTTTAATGCCTTTGCATCGTTTCTTGTGCTTCGAGAAGTTGGTGCGCGACACTGCCTTCTCGCATTTCTAGCAGTCGACCGTGGCGGCGCTGCCGTACGGTGCCTTGGCCATCTTGGAGAGTGATGCCAATTGTCGCGCTTGTATTGGTTATTAATATTTAAGTGAGATGCGTGCAGCTGATTGGATAAAATATTTTTGCGTGGGCTTGTTTTGGGGTTGTGCTGGTGAAAGAAGTCTGGTTCGGTATAATCGTTTCCATCATCAATAGCAACCACGACATTTCGTCCGTCACACTAACACTAACACACACAATCCTCAGCATCCAATTCACTGTGTCAATTTGATCTACCTCATGGAACTGATCTAAAACGTTTTTTGTTGTTGAAATTGCTCCATCTCGTTTCTCATTCTCTTAAATTGTCAAAGCATTATGTCCTGAAGTAATAGTCGTACCTCCAATCGCCTAAAAAGTTAAATCGGTCCCCTTAGACAAAGTTCTGGCTGTAGTTGTCTCTCGGTTGTCTCTGTCCTAGATCGTTGGTGTACGACGTCTTCGACTGCCGCATTGCGCCATCGTCATGATCGTAGATCGCAGATTTCTTCATCTCCGTCACTGACTTGGTCTTCACCACTGCAAAGATCGACCAGTACACGGAGATAAATGACAGGAGCACGATAACGCCTGCCAAACCGACTGAAAGCCCCATCGGAGGGCCGTACGAGCTCTTGGAGAGAGAGCCAGAGCTTGTTGAGCTGGAGATTGCGGTTGTGCACCTCGGTCCGCCCCACGACGAAGAGTATGTGCACTCACAGCGTGACTTGACACATTTTCCTGTCTTCAACGCCGTCTTGCCGAGGTTGCCACCAATCGTACAGTCATCGTCGACCGTACAAAAGGCTTTACCTGTCACCTCTTTCCATTGATTCTCATCGTCTTCGTATTCGTCGATGTGGCCCTCAATCCACTCCTTGGTCGGGTGACTCGCTGGATCGCAGCCAACCTGCATGTAGTTGTCGGCGTCGAGATCATCTCCGAGGTCTTGATACAGCCGCATGTAGTCCATCTTGAGGTACATGGGGAACGAGTCGCAGATTTTGTTGGTCACGTCGTCCGTGCCATCGCCACGGCATTCCTTGCCTGCATTCGGAGGCGTCGCACCCCACGAACTTGACAGTGCAACGTTGAGGATGAGAGACATGGGCTCCTCTAGCATGACCTTTTGCGGGTTCGCCTTGCTGGCGTTCTGCGGGACGTTCGAGAACGCGTCGGTCGTGACCTCGAACAGCGGGTTGCCCTGAAGCATCCACCGCACATACCCTTTCTCGCCTGTCACCCACTCGATTTGATAGTCCACGTAGTCCGTGTAGGCACCGAGATGCACGGGCCAGTTGGACGAGATGGCGTCCATTTGGTAGTTGAACGAGCTCATTGCGTTCGACTTGGGCGTCGTGCTTTCATTACGAGGACTGGCGCACTTGGAGTTGGTGTTGTCGGGATCACACAAGTACGAGCCCATGTACGAGTTAACGAGTGGGTAGCAAGTTCCGTTCGTGTTGATGCCCCAGTGATTCTCACCCACTCCATCGATCAGTCCAACATCGGCGTTCACATCGCCCGAAGCGGGGCAGGTATCGACTGAGCAGGAGTTTTCCGTGATTCCAGCCTTTAGGGACGCAGCGACGGTGGCGTACGTTTGCTTTGCGTCCGGATCCTGCTGACAGAAGTTGTTCGCAGCATAGCGAAGGCCTTGGTACCATGACTTGTGGCCACGCTCCTTCTCGTAGTACGCCGTCGGGACGTCAATATAATTCGCACCGGGGGTCGTGCACGAGTATCCGTAGACGCAGTACAAGTTGTCACCAATCGAAGTATCGACAGGGAATAGTCGATAGTTGTCAGGCATACCAGGGGCGATCTGTAGCGATGACGATACTGCAAGGCCTCCTCCTTCCAGTAAATCAATTTCAGGCGCACCACGGCCTTGGTTCGGGTTCAAACCATAGCCCGGGTTGTCGTCACATGCGCTGATGCGCTGGTTGTCCGGGTTGAACACGTCGGGCTCGCACCGGTCGTAGGAAAACGGCCACATTCGGTTCGTAGACGCTGAAAAGATAGCTCGGCCGAGGTTCCCCATCATCCAAATACCCGGCCACGTCGGGTAGTACTTGGTGGTTTGGACCTTGCCGTTCTTGCCGAGTGCTAGATCAGGGTTACCTGAAGCTTCGGATACGGCACCAGGAAGCTGAGCGCGCACCTCGAGCATGCCTCCTTGGAAGCAAAACTTGTTCCATGACTGCACCATTGCCGCTCGATAGAAGAAGTACGCGTCCACGTAGCCAGGAGGGTGTGTGTACATGTTGTAGACGTGAATCACGTTGAGTTCATCCACGGCCTTGATGTAGAAGTAGCACGTTCCGTCGTCGTCGCACATCGTTGAGGTCATGTTGTGCGAGTACAATTCCAATGCGCCATTCACGCCGTCAGGTTTCTCGAGTGATGTCCAAATGTGGTCGTCACCCGGTCGGAAGCTCCGATTCGGCGTGTTGAACTCGTCGCTCATAACGAGGTCCCATTCACGACCGCGCGAGCTAATGTACTTCTGGCGGTTCTTGGGCGTCTCCGGGTCGACCCAGGGCCTGATGCCCGACTTGGTCGGGTATGTGGTGCTCGCTGAGGTGCTGTTCTTAGCTGAGACGGACGCAGTTGTGGCTGCCCAAATCACGGCGACAGCCCAGACCACAGACTGCTGCAACCACATCCTAGCCTGGCAGTGTCAAGGCTTCTCGTCCTTTTTCAGAGTGACGACCTTTGTTGGATTGACAGCATTCTCTTGAGGAGAAAACCAAGTGAGCACTCCTTCCAATCGTTGGACGAGCAATTCGGCGCCGTCCCTCAACTCCATGCAAAGCTGTTGCCGTAATACTCCGTGTAGTCCACAGATTTGCCAAGCTCCGGCTCAAAGGGGTCCCATCTTGAGCGCCGGACAGACGCTACTGTAGCGGAGCTTGTGGGACAGCCGAAATGCGGGCAAAGGCCAAGCCGCATGCTTGTGTGTAACTTACGCTCGGCTTTCCCAGTTGAAGTGTGATTACAAGCATGTATGGGCATGATGGCCATGATCTTGTGATCTGTCGGTGCCAGATCCCTTTTCACATGTCAACTGGCTTACTCAGACCTTGCCAACCCACCTGTACACACGTTCGAAAAGAGCGCTCAAAGGCAAGCGTACACGCTCACCTTGGTAGCGTCTTAAAAGACTCCATAGTCGCAGATTTGAGAGTGGCCATGCTACCAACTTCAAAGTGCACTGTACGGTGGCCGTACCCGCGAGGTTGTGCCTTGCTTGCCACAACTCCACAACGCAAATCGCGGTTGGCATCTGCAACTGCAGCCTGCCGGGCCTTTGGGTACCGGTACGCCTTTCCGAAGAATCGCCAACTTGCCATCAACTTCCGTCCTTTGCGATTCGTGGCGGGCTGCCTTCTCTCGTTTCTCGCTGGGTATATCGCTCCATTTCAGGGCGTTCAAATGCTCATTGACAGCCTTCTGCTCTTGTTAGCACGATACCACGAAGTCATGCTGTGTGCAACAAGTAGCATAGCTCGTGTTGTTTTTTAAGAGCTCCGTTCGCGCCGTCGGGCATTTTAATACCATGTTTACATTGTTAACGTCGTTCACCGTGTCGAAGCAACTCAACTAAGTCCTTATTAATACAACCGAGCATGAATGAGTCAGGGTGAAGTCATCCACGGATCCCTGCCATAGAGTGCAGCTTTATCAGCATGCTGAGACGTGGTTCGTGTTACTCCGAAGAAACTCGAAAGCAACGAGTTGTGGCAATTCATGTCAATTTCGTGTTCATAGTTACAAGTTTCTAGGAGTTAGACAAAGTTCTGGCTGTAGTTGTCTCTCGGTCGGCGCTGAGCGTCATTGCCGTAGCCTTGGTTGTGGCCGTATGAAGCTCTGTCGGCGTCGTATTTGACTTGCTGTACGTCATTACTGCGGTACGCTCCCGCATCGGCAGCGGATTTGACCTGCTGCTCCTTCTTCTTCATCAACACCTGCATCTTCTTGTCCTGCCGGGCAGCATACAACACGGAGACGAAGCTCAGGAACACAATAATTCCCGCGATGGCTATTGACAGTCCCATGGGAGGGCCATAGGAGCTCTTGGTGAGAGAGCTGCCCTTGGTGGCGGTGGAAGCCGAACCGGAAATGGCAGTCGTACAGCGCGGGCCGCCCCACGATGACGAGTACGTGCACTGACAGCGCGACTTCACACATTTGCCAGTCTTCAACAGCGTCTTGCCCAAGTTGCCACCAATTGTACAGTCATCATTGACCGTACAGAACGCTTTACCGGCGACCTCCTTGTGGTGGTTGTCATCGTCCTGGTACTCGTCAATATGAGCCTCAATCCATTTCTTCGTCGGGTGGCTTTTGGGGTCGCAGCCAACCTGCATGTAGTTGTCGTCTTCAAGGTCATCCGCCAGGTCCTGGTACAGACGAATGTAGTCGATCTTGAGGTACAACGGGAACGCATCGCAGATCTTGTTGGCCACCGCGTCCGTGCCGTCACCACGACATTCCTTGCCGGCATTCGGAGGTGTGGCACCCCAGGAACTCGAGAGAGCGACGTTGAAGATGAGGTACATTGGTTCTTCCAGCATCGACTTTTGCGGATTCGTCTTGTTCGAGTTCTGCGGGATATTCCAGATCGACTCGGACGGAACCTCGAACAGCGGACTACCCTGCAGCGACCAGCGCACGTATCCGTTCTTACCGGTCACCCACTCGAGCTGGTACACGACGAATTCCATGTAGGCACCAAGGTGAACGGGCCAATTCGCGGAAATGGCGTCCATCTGGTAGTTGAACGAGCTCATCGCGTTCGACTTGGGCGTTGTAGTTTCATTTCTCGGCATCGCGCACTTGTGGAACGTGTTGTCAGGGTCGCAAAGGTAGGCACCGGTGTAGACGTTGAAGAGCGGGTAGCACGTGCCGTTGGAGTTGATGCCCCAGTGATCCTCTCCCTTGCCGTCAATGAGACTCAAGTCGCCGTTGACGTCGTTGGATCCCGGACAAATCTCGGTTGAGCACGAGTTTTCCGTGACTCCAGCCTTCAAAGACGCAGCGATCGTGCTGTAGCTCTGCTTCGCGTCGGCATCTTGTGCGCAAAAGTTGTTGGCCGAGTAACGCAAACCTTGATACCACGATTTGTGTCCACGCTCTTTCTTATAGAGCGCTGTCGGGACGTCAACGTAGTTTGCTCCCGGAGTCATACAGGAACCAGCGTAGATGCAGGACGACGAGTCTCCCGAGGAGTAGTTGACTCCGATAATACGATACTCATCCGGCATGCCAGGTCCGATCTGGAGCGACGAAGACACGAGGGTAGCGCCACCTTCCAGCACGTCGATCTCGGGGGCACCTCGGCCCTGGTTGGGGTTCAGACCGTACCCCGGGTTGTCGTTGCATGCGCTAATGCGCTGGTAGCTCGGATCAAAGAGGTCAGGTTCACACTTATCGTACGAGAATGGCCACATGCGGTTCGTTGAGGCCGAGAAAATGGCTCTACCAAGGTTCCCCATCATCCAAATACCCGGCCAAGTCGGGTAGTACTTGGTCGCTGTGACCTTCGCATTCTTGCCTAGCTTAAGGTCTGGGTTGCCAGAGTCTCCCCCAACGACGCCAGGGAGCTGCACGCGTGCTTCAATCATTCCTCCTTGGTAGCAGAACTTGTTCCACGACTGCACCATCGCCGCTCGGTAGAAAAAGTAAGCGTCAACGTATCCCGGGGGGTGCGTGTACATGTTGTAGACGTGAATCACGTTCAATTCATCAATCGCCTTGATGTAAAAGTAGCACGTTCCGTCGTCGTCACACTTGGTGGAGGTCATGTTGTGCGAGTAAAGCTCCAAAGCGCCGTTGACGCCATCAGGCTTCTCCAGAGAGGTCCAGATGTGGTCGTCACCCGGTCGGAAGCTCCGATTCGGCGTGTTGAACTCGTCGCTCATGACGAGATCCCATTGTCGACCACGTGAACTGATGTACGT
>JAHWLE010000047.1:0-48636 GCA_024679135.1 Phytophthora foliorum
CAGCTGGCCCGCAAGGCCGTGCACGAGCAGCAGCAGGACTTTGAGCGCTGGGGCGTGCTCGCGGACTGGGGCCGAGACGTGTACCTGACCATGAGCCCCAGCTACGAGGCCAAGCAATACGACGTGCTCAAGAAGATGGTGCACGACGGCCTGGTCTTCCGAGGCTTCAAGCCCGTGTACTGGTCCCCGAGCTCCCGCACGGC
The DNA here is from genome assembly GCA_024679135.1 of Phytophthora foliorum. Taxonomy (NCBI): domain Eukaryota; phylum Oomycota; class Peronosporomycetes; order Peronosporales; family Peronosporaceae; genus Phytophthora; species Phytophthora foliorum. The sequence continues at coordinate 204 of JAHWLE010000047.1, forward strand.
GCTGGCCGAGGCCGAGCTCGAGTACCAGGACGACCATGTGTCGCACGCCGCCTACGTCGAGTTCCCCTTTAAAGGCGTGGGCAGCAACGACGCGGCGCGGGGGCTGGCCAAGTACGGAGAGAAGCTGTCGGCCGTGGTGTGGACCACGACGCCCTGGACCATCCCGTCCAACCAGGCGCTGTGTGTCAACGCGGAGCTGGAGTACGTCGTTGTGAGACCTCGTGGCGCCGACTCGGACGCGTGCTACTTGATTGCGAGCGCGCTGCAGGAGAACTTTGCGACCATGTTGCAGGGAGATGCAGAGACGCAAGTGGAGCTGGAAGTGCTGGACACGCTCAAGGGCGCGAGTCTCGAAGGCGCGCACTTTACCCACCCGCTGGTGGATCGCGAGGCGGTGGTGCTTGTGGGCGACCACGTGACGACGGATGCTGGTACTGGTGTCGTGCACACGGCCCCGGGGCATGGCCAGGATGATTACTTCGCCTGGATGGCCCACCACTCGACGCCTGGAGAGCACCCGGACATTCTCTGCCCAGTGGATGCTGACGGTTGCTTCACTGCCGAGGCTGGACAGGGACTGGCAGGCCTGAGTGTGTTGGATGAGGGCAATACGGCAGTCATTGATCTGCTCAAGAAGTCGGGCAATCTGCTTTCCATTGGTGAGTACCACCACCGATACCCGTACGACTGGCGCACCAAGAAGCCCGTCATTCTACGCGCTACGGCTCAGTGGTTTGCACGACTGGATGCCCTCCATGCACGCGGTAAGCGTGTCCTAGAGGACTCCGTTCAGATGGTACCTCCTAGTGCCCGTCGTCGTCTGGAGGCGACGCTGTCTAGCCGTCATGAATGGTGCATTTCGCGCCAGCGTGCTTGGGGTCTGCCAATTCCCGTATTCTACCACAAAATCACGGGCGAGCCGTTGATCACGGAGGAAAGCATTGAGCACCTTCAGGGCATTGTGAAGGCGTATTGCGTGCAAGGTGAGGACGGAGAGGTCGAGCGCGAAGGGGCCGATTGCTGGTGGGATCTGTCTGTGCGTGAGCTACTGCCTGAATCGCTTCGAGATCAGGCCGACCAGTACGAGAAGGGCATGGACACGCTGGATGTGTGGTTTGACAGTGGGAGTAGCTGGCATGCTGTTCTACCGGGCCTGCTGGAGCCCAACGAAGAAGGACAGATTCGTGCAGATGTGTATCTCGAAGGCTCAGACCAGCATCGTGGTTGGTTTCAGTCCTCGTTGCTCACATCGCTTGCCATGCAGGGAACAGCGCCGTACAAAAATGTCATCACCCACGGTTTCACTCTGGATGAGCGTGGTAGCAAGATGTCGAAGTCGCTGGGTAACACCATTGTCCCCAACGACTTCATCAATGGTTGCACTATGCCGGTGCCGGTCGCTGACAAGAAGACCAACAACAACAAGAAAGCCAAGAAACACGATAATAAGCCACAAAAGGCCCCGAAGGTCAAGCAGATGAAGGTGCCAGCATACGGTGCTGATGTGCTTCGCTTCTGGGTGGCCACCACCGACTACACCGGTGACGTGAGTATTGGGCCTGCTGTCGTTGGGAAGGCCAGTGACGCGCTTCGTAAGGTGCGCAACACGGCGCGTTTCCTGCTGGGCAACCTGCAAGACTTCGACCCTGCCCAGCACGCTGTTCCGCAGGATCAGATGCAGTTCTCTCTAGACCGCTACATGCTGCACGAGCTCAACTCGTTGGCACAGTCGGTGACTGCAGCCTATGATGCGTTTGCTTTCAACCGTGCGCAGCACGCTATATCGCATTTCATCTCGACCGATTTATCAGCCTTCTACATGGAGGCTACCAAGGACCGCTTGTACTGCGACGCAGCCGACTCGAAGACACGCCGCTCTGCTCAAACTGTGCTCTGGCTGTCGCTGCAGGCCACTACTCGCGCCCTTGCTCCAGTTGTGCCGCACACAGCAGAGGACATTCGACTTCACTGGGTATCTCAGCAGCAAGGTGACATTCCCCTCGAGGATGTCCCCGGAAGTATCTTCCTTGAGGAGGGCTGGATGCCTAGCGCTGAGGAGTGGAAGAATGACGATCTCGCTCGAGACTGGACTGCTATTCGCCAGCTTCGATTTGAGGTGAACCGTGTGGTGGAGCAGATGCGCCAAGCAGGTCGCGTTGGCAGTCAACTCGAGTGCAATGTGTATGTCGTGGCTGCCGAGTCTGACCCGCGCGTTGCAGCACTCCTGTCTCCGCTTGCTGGTAAGTCGACGGAGCTCGAGGATGTCCTTCTGTGCTCGAGCGTGGAAGTGGTGGAGTCTGACGCTGAGATCGAGAGCGCCGAGCAATTCAAGGCAAACTGCCAGTTGGCCATGGGTTCCAATGACGCCCCGATGGACGTGAAGTTGGTGCTGACTCCGGCGAAGGGCCACAAGTGTCCACGCTGCTGGAAGTATGCGCCTGAGGTGGACGCCGCTGAGACACAGCTATGCCTGCGTTGCGCCACGGCCACGGATCTGAGTAGCGTCACTGACTTGGCGAAGAAGCTGATCGAGGAAGGCGCGTAGGGTTGGATGCCTTGTCTGGATGAGTAGTGGATAAAGCTTCACTGGATCACCAAGATGTACAGCCATCATAATAGAGCAACATATCTGGCGTTGTGAACGCCTTATGGACACCTTTAAACGAGTACGTGCTGCACAATGTCGGTTTTACCGCAGAGGCCATCGTGAGCAATGCGGTAGGGTGATGGTCTCGCAGAGCTCTAGCTACCTGTGGATGTCGCTCATATAGTCGAGTTTGAGGAGGGCGCCGTCGCCATGCGGTATTCGTCCGTATGGATGTCGGAGTGAAGGAATGCGTGAGTAGTGTAGTGTAGTGTACCAGTCAAGCGGTTCACCTTGGAACCGTGGTGTCAATGTCAGAAGCAGTGATGTATTTGCCTGGCAATTGTCGTGCCCCGAATCTACAATTATCGGCCTGCTTGACCGGTAATTGTAGATTCAGGGCACGACAATTGCTGTTGGCTCGAGACGGAAAGTTGCGTGACGCTGTGAAGGTTTTTGTGGACACCATGATAGGTGAACTCAGTCTTTACCTGCACTGACGAACAAACTATTTTATTGAAATGTCATTTTTTTAAAAGCGTGCGACGCCCGAGGCTGCACTTGTCCAGAAGAGCTAGACGTGTCAGTGATCTGGACCCACAGTGATGTCGATCTGGTGATGATGTAGAAATGTACTCGACAACTTCGAGGTGGCCAAACTCGGCGGCACAATCTGTCGCAGAATCACCTGCAACGCGATGATGCAAATTAGCTCCCTGCTGAGCCAAGAAATAGACTACATTCAGGTGGCCCATGAGTGCAGCCAGCCATATTGGCGTTGCGCCGTCGTCATCTACGGCATCTAGGATGAAGATGCTATTGGAGTTCTTGACTAACTCTTGAACGGCAGGGACGACTCCGAAGAATGCGGCGAGGTGAATTGCAGACGTCGTACGGGGATCAAAAGAGCCTAGCATTGACTCGCTGCATCCTCCAGAATGTGGGGGCTCCAGAACTGAGGCTAACTTCTTTTCGTAGGTGGCTCCGTGACGAAGCAACAATCGCACCATCCTAGAACGTCCGTGTCGAAGCGCACCTAGCAAAGGCGAATCGCCCAGGTCGTCGTAGGCATCGATATCCGCTCCGGCATTCAAAAGAGTCAGCACAATTGAGGCATGACCATTTTGCGCCGCGATATGCAATGCTGTTGTTCCGGCATCCTCGTTTCCCGACGTTGTCATTTCAACGTCGGCTCCGTGTGCTATCAGCAATGCTATCCCAGTCTGCCAACCGGTAGATGCTGCGATGTGGAGCGGCGTCCACCCCACGAAATCTTCCGGTGGTTGCTTGACTACCCGAGAGTTAACCTGACTGCTGCCATGGCCTTTCAAAGCTTTACGAAGCCGCCGCACACTTTGGGATTTGCAAGCCTCGTGCAACGCAGATTCGTAGTGCCGTATCAGACCTCCCAGAGAGCTGGTGGCCTCATTCTCACTCAAAAGGTCCGTGTCCCACAAACTATCGTCCCCGGAAAATAAACGTTTCTTCCATTGTGGTGACTCGGAGTGGTAAAGTGTACGCGTCCAAACCTGTGTCGATAGCAGGGCCTTGATCTTGTGGAGGCACCACGCCACGCCACTGTATGCGCCGTGATCTGCCAGTGCCTTTGCAACCAGAAAGTGTCTTCGATGAAGAGCACAACGAAGTGGTGTTGCCCAGTCATTAGCGCGGCGGACATCCAGAACCGCTCCTGCATGGATAAGTGCATCCACCACGTCCACGTGCGCAGCGTTAACGAGGTACTGCGGTGGAGAACGGGAGTCCATTTGTGACACTGCTGAACTAACAATGTTCGGATAGTCACAGGCGTGGTGCAACGGCGTCATGCCGCGAGCATCCCGAGCATTGACGTCCACATCGGCCCGTGCAACCAGGAACCGTACGACATCTGCACGGCCCAACCGCGCTGCCAAGTGGAGCGCTGTGATTTCCTGTGAACCGCATGTCCGTTCATCTGCATCCAAAGCCGCAGCCGTCACCAGGAACTTGAGGATTTGTACGTGACCGCTCTCCGCTGCAAAGTGGACGCATGTGCCCAGCTCGACCCCATGGCCGAAATCCGTGTCCAGTGGCGCGAAGGCGTCGGCTCCTGCACCATGTTGAAGCAGAGCTTGAAGTACTTGCAGCTGATTGTATCGAGCTGCAAGAAGCAGCGGTGTGAAGCCTTGGGCGTTGCGGATCTCCGTGTCGGCGCCGTGCCGAAGCTGGATTCGCGCGGCGTCGGCCCGACCACATCGTGCGTACAAGTGCAACGACGTGTCCATCGCCCAGTGTACCGAGTGCTCGAAATGTTGTCGATGGAAAGTAGTTTGAACGATGACTTGCACGGGTAGTTACTTCCCTATTGGATTGTGAGCGACTTATTGAAGTGCTCGAGGGGAGGAACTAGTAACCCATTTTGCAATGGCTTGAAAAAAAGGAGCCCTTGCAGAAGCGACAACCGGCAGCTGAGAGTCCATCGTAGCGATTCCTCATCACTCGAGCGACTTATTCACAAAGGTCTCAGCTGAGGCAGAGCAATCGAATGGAGCGGGAGAGACCGAGATTTGCAGCGAGAGGATGGATACCTCCCGCGAAATGGCTTCGACAATCGACTAGCGAATCTCTTCAACATGCACTTGCCAAGGACGACACCACTACAACGTGTTGTATGATGTTAGCTCTGCTCCACACAAGTGCTGCAGTTTAGCACGCCACGAATGGGGACTGTCACGGACTCGCTGCGTCGCTGGTGGTAGCGGACGTTTCATGCTGTAAAACCGCTGATTTCAGCAGCCGCGTGGGCTGCACTGGCACCCGTACAGGATTTGCTGTGGTCCGCAGCTTCGTGTTGAACGCGAAGGTGCTCCGTCCAACGCCCCATGGGTCTCGGTTGCCACCACAAATGAAAATGCCATCACTGATATACATCCTGACATGAGGTTTATGGTATTATGACGTGGCCGGCGAATCCTCGAGACCGGATACGCGGAGCTGTCACTGCGGAATAATCGCAAACATGGCTGGCCGCAACTGATCGGACCTCCGACGGCTACGATATCCGAGGAGGCCAATCCAGTAGGTAAGCGGATCGGGGACGCAAAGATGAATACACACCTGCTGGGGGGATATTTTCGACCACCTCCGGAACGCCTAGTTTCTTGCTGAAGTAGAAATCATGGTACAACACGCGTTCAAGTTGATAAAAGCCAAGAACTGCGTCAATTGTGAAATGCACCCAAGGTAAGCGCCCATGACCCACCGCTTCAACTCAAAACTCTCTTCACTTGATCCCAAGCTGCGCCTTGCAGTCCTGGCAGTACCACTTGCCCGCAGGTTGATCCGTGAGACCGACGCAGCTGAAGTGGAACCACTCGTACTTGCAGTCGTCGTTGTCGCAGCCCACCATCTGGCCAAACGACACTCGTCGACAACTGCAATATATAGGTTCGTTCGGGTCGATGGGCAGATCTTCCGACGCCAGCAGCACCGGCCCAGGAACCGCCTGCACCAAAATACCACACAACCAACACCTGCGTCAGAATCAACACCAACACACACGAATTGACAACCTACCGCCGGCACTTCCACCGTCGTTTCAGCCACTGATCTCTTCCTGGACGACGTGGTTCCTGCACTGGAAGCCTTGGCCACGACGGGCGTCGCCGTCCTGTCCTTCAGTCCACTGGCCGCAGCCACTGTATTGTTTTTGCTGCGGACAAGGGCCACATGGGGCGTCACGTGACTCTGCTGAGTGGTGTGGTGCACCTGGTGGATTGTAGCTGCAGCTGCCACTTTCTGCTTCTTCCGTTGCGGCCGACTGTCCTCTTGGTACTCCCCATTGGCCTTAAGCAGGGCCGCGTAGCTCTCGAGGTCCCGGTCCAGTCGACGGATGTGGTGGTCCACAATGTCGTAGCTCTGCGCAGCGATGGCGATCTTCTCGTCCAATTTCTGCACCACCCGCGAGTGTTTTTCACGCAGCGCGGCGACTCGTTCTTCGCTGCCGATGAGCTCCTGGAGCTCTTCGTCGGTAGGGTCACCTTTTGTCTTGTCTGCGCACCTAGCGAGCACCTTTTGGCGGGAAGCCACTAAGTACGCTTTCTGCTCGCTCTTGAGCTCCTCGACGAGTGGGTAGGACGTCTGAAGGCGGAGAACGGGGCGTTAGAGAGGGGCGAGAGCGGGCGCAGCAGACGCAGACGCACCTTGTCCAGCTCCCGCATGAGGTCGAAGTTGCGCTTGAGCTCCGACGGGAGCATGTACATATTCTCCAGGCAGTCCTCCACGTACGTCCCCATGGTGCCGTCGTTCACTTGCTTTCAGTATGACCAAATGCAACTATTGGCGCGGGGTTTCGCTAAGTACGGAAAGCGTACTTACGCACAACAACATTCTTTCTGGGACAATGGGTTATATATTAAATTTTGCAATTAGTTGAAGTTGCCTTTTAGTGTCTGTCTACTTGGTCTTCTTCTTATCGGAGCCCTTGGCTTTGTTGGAAGCTTTCTTCTTGTCCGGCTTGTCCTTTTTGACGGTTTTGCTGGGTTTCTTGTCGTTGGTCTTGGCGCCGTCTTTGGTTTTCTTCTTGGCTTTCGCGTCCTTATCCTTGGTCTTGGACTTCGAGGCCGTCGTCTTGGTCTTTTTAGCGTCTTTTGTCGAAGCCTTCTTCTTCTTCTTGTCCTTCTTGCCATCCTTGTTCTTGCCTTTGGTTTTGCCTTTCGCCTTGTCCTTTGCTTTGCTTTTGGTCTTGTCCTTTTTGTCCTTCGCGGTCGTGGGCTTCCTCTTGGCAGCAGCCTTCTTGCCTTTCTTGCCTTTCTTGTCTTTGGCATTGTCGTACGTTTCGCGCCAATTGGGGTCGCCCTCTTTGACAATTGCCACGTCTGCGTTCTTCTTCTTAAGTTTGCGGCGCATGCGCTTCATTGCGTAGCGCTCCATGGCTGCACGTTTGCGTCGCTTGCGCCACTCCATCAAGAATCCTAGCAGTATCACAAGTCCGACACTGGACAGACCGATAATGAGCCCCCAGGGAAGCGGACGCTCGTACACCCACGTGTGTTCATTGCGACCGTCCTCAAAGGTTTCGTCCACGTTGCCAGCAGGGTCTCGAGCACGGACCCGCAGCCGAAAAGTGCCCGAGTCTAGCCAACTTGCAAAATCGAGCTCGCCAAGCGTAAGGGTCCAATTGCGAACGACAAGCTGCTCCACCGTGTCAAGCAAGTAGTACTCGAACACACAGTAAGGCTTGTCGCTTTCGAACTTAAACACAGTGTCGGAGCTTCCGCTTGTCGGCACCAAAGTGAATTGGGCAAGAGGTCGACGCGCGTCTCGATACCAAACATCGTTGTCGTAGTAGTCGGGTGCGGTGAGACCTCCAAGGACGAGCACGCGACGTTGAAAGATGACCCCCGCATGGCCAGAACGCGGCTTGGGTCTCCACTGGCAAATACTCTCTTGAGCGTCGACGAAAACATCACGAAGTACTTGAACCTGATCTACTCCAAGAACATCAGCCCACCGCAGTCGGCCAGTAGTTGCGTCTGTCACCTTGCTTCCAATGTGCGTGCAGCCATCCCAATTGGTTTCATCTTGGGTCGTCGTGGTCTGAGCTGCTGCCGCTGCTGCATCGCCGTTTGCACCTTGAATCACTTGCACATTGGCGTATTCTTGACCCTCGTACGCGGTTGGCTGCACGGTGCATTGCTCCACTACAAGCTTCGCCAATGCGATATAGTCGCAGATTGGCATAAGTTCCCGTAGAGCTATGGTCTGGTCGAATGTAAGAGAGGTGAGGTCTTGGATTGTGTTCACACCAGCAGCTCCCAACGCCAGCGCGTCCGTGTCCACCATCGTTCGCAGATACGACACATCGCTCGTCGGTCTAACGTACTCGGTGAAAGCAGTATCCGATGAATAGTCCATGATCCAGTTTGTTGTTCCTCCTTTCCAGACCCAAACATCCTCGAGGGTGCGCTCTGCGTCCTCGCCAAACATCAGGATCAATTGATCGTCGGGGTCATCTCCTGAAGTCTGGTCGGGTGCCCCTGGTAAAACAAGTGAGACGTGATTTGATCGTGGACTCCAAGATGCCCCCTCCGTCACTCTTGTCCACGTTGATCCTGTAGCACTAACCCACACGTCGTTCAAAAGCTGCGTTTGTGCTTCTCCGGTTCCTTCCCGAGTTTCCGAAGCACCCGTCCGCCCACCAAGAATGTACAGCAGCGATTTGAACACCAGCATCGAGTGCTCGCCACGAGGCGAGAATTCTGCGTGAAGCGTGAGCATATTCCAGTGTTGACCGTCGGTAGATGTCCAAATATCGTTGAGGTATGCACGATAGCCTCCACCACAAGCAAACTCTTCCCCTGAAGGGCGTTTTCGAGCATTCTCTTCGATTCCACAGTTGCCTAACTCGACAAGCGCGTAGCCTCCAGATAAATACAGGGCATCGTTAAACACGGTCACGGCGTGGAATTCACGCGGTGACCACATGTTGCAGACGCAAAACCCTGTTGAGGTAGCTTCATCTACTTGGCACGATGCGTCACCTTCGCATTGATCATCATCCTCGCATTGTAACTCCGGACGAGAAGCTTTGTGCACCAAGGCACTTTGTGGGTAGGCGCAGCCTGGAGTCACCAATTTCCAGGACGAACCAGCGTCACTGCTACGCCAAACATCGTTCTTGAGTACGGCAAACTCAAGCCACCGGACATTGAGTGGGGCCATTGTTCCTGGCCCAGTACCACCTCGTTGTTGCGATTGAGGAACTGGAAAATGTTCACGAGCACGGCCACCAAACACGAACAATTCGTTTTTAAAGGCGAGCGCTACGAAGTTGCGGCGAGGCGAGAACATGTTATCGGCCAGATAGGCTCCAGGTGGTTTGGTGGGGTCATCACAGCCAGAAGGAGGGCTTACTGCCCAGGCTGCTGCTGCACAAGCTATCCACTGCGAGTATGTGATGCCACGAGGGGGGCGTTTGCCGTTGTTTGTCTGCAACCACGTCACATTAGCCACGATCTGTGGCAATGGATCTCCCCACTTGGTAGTTTTCAGGATATTCGTCTGCACACTCCACGTTGGGCCAGTTGTACTCCAGACATCGTTGCGCATTGCACCCCCACCGGGGTATGCTCGTAGGTCTTGAGATCCCTGAACATTCGAGTCACCACCCAGCACAAAAAGCCTGGCGTGCTGCCCAGTTGTACGAACGTACTCGTCACTGAAGTCTAGAGCGGTAACTGCGTGGCCATGGCGATTCGTCCAGGGAGTGATCTCTCTCACTGCTGCATTTGTGTGCTTCGCTCCACTAACCTGGGCCCAATTCGCAGCATGCACATTATACCACGAGAGTACCAAGGTTAACAGCACCAACCAGTTGTCACGGAAAGACCACCACTTTCGGCCCATTTCATGCGTTGATGTGCTTCAAGACAGCATGAAGTCGTGAGAAATGAAGTTGTTGGAGCACGACCACTATTTCAAGAGCGAAGCCCATGCCATTTTCGGATGAAGGTGAAGTGTGAAGTGCATCAAACGAAGGTGGTGAATTGAAACCGAGAACTGGGTTTTAATTGTCGCTCGAGTCCAGTTTGGAAGAAGTTTTAACGTTGGTGGCCTCAGTCGAAGAGCCAACGCTGGCTTCGCTCTACGTTGAATTTGCAGTGGATGGATTTACACAAAATCTAGTACCATGTGACCGCTTGCAGGCTTTTAAGCGCATATCATTGGTTTTAGAAATATACATGTAACCTGGCCTCTGTTCAAAGTCTCGCTGCACGTTTTCGAGCTGGTAGGCTTGAACTCATGCTAAGCTAAAGGACGCAATTCGACCTGATGTTGCATTGTACCGTAACTTGGAGAATCGTGAATCAACTGTACGTGACATCCGTGAAAATTGTGACGAGAGAGCCTCAGACGACCTGGCGATAAACTGTGTCACCTTATTCAAGCTCTTGTCTGGGCTGATGCGGCTGGATCTAACCAAAGTACCGTTGCTGGGTTACTGCATCCAAGACAAACGGGTGGCTTCGTCGCATCATTCCTCAAACACGAGTTCCTCGTGTTAACGAGCAAAGAATGACTGGGCCCACAGGCCAAATGCTGCCAGCACTGACCGTGACAAGTTAGGTGGTATTCAGAAGGGTGCTGCGGGGGTCTGCGACAACTTAATATACCGACACGAATCACTTTCGTGGGAGTATGCATTAACAGTTTTGGATTGATTTTGCCGAAGACTGAAACCTGCACAGCTTTGCGCAACTTTTGCTGGTCCGTTGTACCATTTGCTGATCCATTTTTTCACGTCTTTAGAGAATTTATCAATCCCCAGTTGGCGTATTTAATAACTCTGAATGTGATTGGAATTTTGAGCAGTATTTTGGCTAAAGCAGAGAGACCCAACGAATCGAACTGGTGTTTTGCTGGCTAACAACGCCAGCGCCGCGCTAATCGAGATTAACCATACACTACGAAGAACACCAATCGCATACAAACGTGTATGGTGACATTGTTTGGAAGGTGATTGCCACTCACTGCCCGAGTCTGGAGTCAATCTTTTCGTCAGACTGCTCACCGTACCATTACCGAGACCAAACTTTGGTGATGCCCACTTGTCTCGAATGATACCAACTAGTAAATGTCACCTCGGTCGAACACCTTGTCCGTGGCACCTATCGGTCGCCATTGGTAAACAAATTGGCAAAGATGGCGATGAAAGTTTGCAACGCGGCAAAATCAGAGATGCCCGCGCAAAATCGCCGGATTTCTTCCAGCTGCGAGACAATTACTCGGCCAGTAGTTTCAACAAAACTGTCCGACCAAGAAAGAAAATCAGTCACGTTCGGTTTTGCTAGCTCAGGAGTATCGGTGGCATGACTGACAAGTTGGCTTCGCTTCCTCAGCATGTGTTCGTCCGAGTTCGCAGTTCACAGCTTCACACACGAGCTGGGACCACGTCAACGTTCGCGGCCTCCACAACGGTTGAGAGACATCGCGCTGATCTCGAAAAACTCATACGAAGTAGTTTCCAGCATTGTGCAAAGTCTCAAGAATGAAGTGGTATATATTGCTCCTAAGGAAGATGACATAATGTTTCCCGAGGACATTGAGGAGTACATTGAAGGGGTATGGAGGTCGTGTTCGTGACTTACGCTTGCGTATGGGCCCTTAAAATGCACGGAGTGAATCACCAAACCCAGGACCAGGAGAGCTAGATGATCTCGCCATTGACTGGGTTCGGTCAGATGCCTGGACTCAAGAGATTAGATCTGAGTAAGGTGCCGCTTTTGAGCTGTCACCCCCGCAGATTCTCTCGGTTGCGTCGAAGTGTTGTCGTAAAATGAAGTTCCTCATTTTGCCACTTCAACGCGTCTATGGTATGCCGCTATCTGGTCCTAAGATTGAGGGTGCCATGACGACGTTGATTGACGCCTTGGAATCCTGGTATGTTCGAGCTTTACTGCAATTGACGGTACCAATACGATCAGAAGATGATGCATTTCGTACCAGGACTCAGTACATCGAAGCCGTGATCCAGTTCTGCCCGAACATCGAATATCTGGATGGGTATAACAGAGTTCAGTATTATGAAGACCCACGCTGTGGAGAAATGTGGTTTCTCAACTTGCAGACGTGGGAGACTTTTAATGCTTCCTGCACGCCACTGCGCGATTTTAATTGGCCTGTCGTCCCATTTGCGGACCCATACTTCCAAGTGTTTGGAGAACACGTAAAGCCTCGACTGCGGTCCTTATCGCTTTCAGCAATTGTAGACTGGGACTACTTCGACCTTTTCGACCATTACACCGGCTCAGAAGAGCTCCTCAAGACGATGTCTCGGGCTGCAGACTTGGTTATGGCGAGCGAGCTACGAATGCCAGTGCTGTGCTCAAAGGATGCCCGGCACTACGTGTACTTTTTAATAGACCTACACATTGATATTGACTTTTACCGGTACCTCCATGATGAAGATCGAGAAGCACGGATGTGTTTGGCGACGGCTACCCACTGTTCACTGTTAGAGACAATCATGTTGTTGGATCGCCAGGACTCAAGATCCAGCCTTACAGATCGCACACTTGTGTCACTCACCCAGTGGGCTACCCACCATAAGCGACTTTCGCGGTGCGAGCTGGGCCCTGCCCGTTTTACTGGTAATGACATCTTCAAGTACTTACGCTGCATATCGAAGATGAAGGGCTTGGTCATTCAAGAGCGGATGCTCGAAGTAACTGTTGGTGGCCATCACCGCAGCATGGTGCCGAAATTCTACACGGTGATTGTTGACTTGCTGAAGTTACCCACAGCAATCAACGAGGTGAAACTGTGGGCGGCGTATTGCACGAAACCAGAATTGCACGTTGTCAACCCTTACGACCGGAAAGCGGAGAGTAATTGGTGCGAGGGCTACATGAACGATTAGTCGAAGCCACTTTTACTGTCTATTCAAGCAAAACATCCGTCGTTGGCCCTGCAAGTGGACTGCATCAACAGACTCATTCTAGATTGATACCGTGGTCGACCTCTCTTCTAGGACACGCCGGATGATACTGATGCAATTCAGGCCATTCATCGTGTGAGCAGCGAAGATGAAAACATGGGCGACGAAGAAGGAGGCACTATGGAGGACGATCGATTTGCTTACCAGCGATCCCGGTGGCTATTATGATAGCGACATGTGTATTTACAGCAGTGATGATGCGATGACGAGAGCATAAAATTCATGATGAGTGAGGAGGGCCAAAGCGATGTCAGTGAGAGTATGAGTGAGGAAGAATGCTGTCTTTGTCGAACTTAGCTGGCGTACAACCAGAAAATCTGACGGCTTCAAACGAGTCCCCGGCCGAGTGATGTCGATATTTTTGCCGACGTATCGTCGAGAGATTAATCTGCGCGATAAGCTCGCGGAACCTTCGTAATCGTAGTCATCGACATATTCATCCCATCCCAACTTTGATCTGAGACGTTAGAATTCTACTCCGTATTCCGCGGACAGAGCAACATGGAGGTCCATTGGCAACCGCTCATCCTACAACCTGAGCTGAAGTGCCGAAGTCACCACCCGTTCTCCTCTCCGTTTCACCCACAAATTATCAAGATCAAGCATGCACCTGGCACGGATCCTGTTGTTTGCTGCCACCATTGCAGCAAACTACAACACGCTGTCTGCGACCGCCAATTCCGAATTAAAGATAACCTCGAAGATGGTGGTGCCTAACCAGTTGCAATCACTTGATGCTAACCAAATGAACGGCGAGAGCAACACGAGATTCCTGCGATCCGGGATGGACGAGGAAGATCGAACGTGGGGCACCCAGAAGCTGGACGATATCTTGAACAACCTTGACGTGCGAAAAGCCAAGTTTGCGAAATGGCTGAGAAAGGAGTACACTATGAAAGATATCACCGACAAGATCAAGGCTGTCAACACTGTGGACGAGAAGTATCTCAGAATCTCGCTGATGTATGGTGTTTACCGCGGCCAGATTTCAGGCGCGATGCTGCCGAAAGTTAGATACAAATAAAGTAAGCTTTGGCCTGGGTGATAGATAAGCTTCCGTGTGTGGTGGGCTAATTCGTGCGTGCTCTGCTTAAGTTTAGAGACCGAGTTTCCATTCCTTCCTCGAAAGAATGACAAGAGATTTCCAATGGATGGTCCAGAGATCGATAAAGTGAAAGGATTGGAGAAACTAACAGTGCCAACACACAACGAAGTGAACTACTTTTGGTGTCAGTCGAGCTGGCGCCTTCTAAGAACAGCGTATGCAAAGTTTGTGAGTACCAAATGCTTAGGCTAGACTGGTAAATCAACACCGATATCGTTTTGTACCTCCTAAATTCTCAGAGGCATTAGCGTTGTCATAGAGGAATCGCTCGGGGCATCGAAATCCCGCGCAAAATTGCTTGTGTATATTTCAAATACGTACGAATCAAGAGTGAATCGAAGATCGACGAAACGCTCACCTCAAACCGCTGCTGGAGGTTGTTAGCGCGAAACACCCAACGTTAGGTGTAGAAGCATTGATATTTGGACATCACGAAGGCAAATTTAATTGTATCGAGACTTGACGCTAAACGAGATGCTACAACTTCGAAGTAGAAAACAAAACCAGATGCCATTTGTATTGTCTGTCTATCATTAATTCGGTGGGTTTAGAATAATTCGTTAGCTCCAGTTATACTACAGTAGACACTCAAACCACTTTACAGGCATCTTGGCTGGATTCAAGAGAGAATCACCGTGCAGAAATTGCATGTCGTAGTGATTGAGCTTTGTCTTGTAGAAACGATCACTCCACTTGTTACCGAACTTGTTCTCTGGGATTCCAGCGGTGCAGCTATGAAATTCTACCATGCCATCATTATGGAAAGAACTGTGGGGGACCACTAATCCTAGTACCCAGAACGCCATCTGATCTGTCGAAAGCAAACCAGAAAACCCATTGCTGCACATGAGCGCATAAACATTCGATCTATAGGCCTCTTGGGCTGCCTTGTACGCCGCATTTAATGCTGACGAGCTGTGGCTTCCACCTTCGTACGCCAGTGCTTTTAACGCAGTAGTTGGAGGGCATCTTCCACTGTTTTTCACCATCGATTTCATGACATAATTGGTTTTTGCATTGGCTGAACACGTGTCTTGGACATAATCGGAAGCCATACTTCCTCGCATTGGTCCTGCCAAACCCACCCATGTCGTACTGGAATCGAGACGGCATTTTCCCGTGGCAATCGCACCACTGAGCATGAGATTCCCCATCGAGTGCGTAACAATGATAGTATCGGCGATTGTTGTCTTCATACTCGTTTCACTCACGGCCAGAGCTCGCGCACACACTTTATATTGCAGTGCATCGCTCGTCCACGTATTGTTCACAGTATTGAGCACCGAGTATTTGATGGATGAACAACATGGCGCGTGCTCCGTCATATTCGGCCAATATGACGGCAATGCATCCTGGTTCTCGGGCTCTTCAGTTGTGCTTCCCATTCCGTGAATAAATATACATGGGCGTGGTGTTGACTTGCATGAACAACTTCGAAGACTAAGCTCAGCTCTCAGACTCCTGCTACTACTCTCTGGAACATTTTTCCCGGTCAGGAGAGCTTCTCCAACTGCTGTAATCAACGTTGCCGATGCTGAAGACGTGCATTTCTCGTTTGAACTCAAGATTGGTGCCGCGATATCCACATGGATACGAAGATAATCCACTGCGATGTCCATATCGCTGCCGTACATTGAAAACCCGTTCAAGCCCGAAGCGCACAATCCGAAGGTGATACTGTTCACCGAGACCTGAAATAAACTTCCACCAGGACATTTGATTCCGCTGCCACTTCCAGAGACGCTCGATACAGGAGTGGCCCTGTTGACTGCCGCCACTATGGCGTTGATCTGCGGAATGGTGTCAGACTCCGTGTCTAAACATCTCACCGACGGGGAACTTTTACCCTTGATAGATCTGCTGTAGTACGCAATACCGTTGACGAAAGTGTAGTTATGAGTTGCAGTGTCGTCCTCGAATTGCCCAAATGCGTCGTACAGCACTTGGTCGCCATGCTTTGACTTGACGGCAGTACCGTACATGAAGAAATCCGACTGCCCAAACACGTTCATGGACTTGCGCTTGAGCGTGAAATGAAATCGTAGAGCTGGCCATACCGTCGTATTATTCCGAAGACTGCGCTGATGCTGATCGAAAGGCAAGCCGTTCTTCAGGGCGCATACGGCCTGGACTACAAGAGCCGAAAACACAATAGCCACAAACAGGAAACGCGACGCCATCCGCACGAGCGAAATTCTACAATGGTGCAGCAGTGTTTACGTTGTGATCTGGTGGCATTCCCACTGACCGTACGTACGTATTCATCGTGCGCATTTTCCCATTTTACCATCCTGCAAAAGCTGCATGTAATGCTCGCTTTGGCCTTAACCTACATCATGTAGGTTAAGGCTACAAGTACTGTATTGACTTGTCGGATTGTCCATTCTGTATTTTCCCCATCAACGTACACAATCTTCTGCTTTGTCGTACGTATGCAAACCTTATACGTTCCCGATTACGGACATACAACCAATCAAAAGTGTCTATTTTGGTATGTGATTG
Source organism: Phytophthora foliorum (assembly GCA_024679135.1). Lineage (NCBI taxonomy): Eukaryota > Oomycota > Peronosporomycetes > Peronosporales > Peronosporaceae > Phytophthora > Phytophthora foliorum. The sequence goes on from JAHWLE010000047.1 coordinate 16,872, forward strand.
GATAGAAATAATCACATAAGGTTTACGGTACGTCTAAGTGTGAATTCACGAGGAATTATTGTGCCTTCATTTTCAATGGTGCGGCTAGGTGTACAGAGCTGAGGAATAAGCTTACAGTTAGAGTCTAAGGTCATAATCCACCCAATCAGAGTGTCTTACTCTTGGCCAGAGTACCTACAAAAGACTTGGATCGGGCCAAGGGAACTATTGCTGGCCGGCCGAATGTCTGAATGGCGGGTATTCTTTCATCGTTGTGAGATTCTAGCGATTAGCATCAGTTTAATATGACCTTCTCAATAAACCTGCGTTGGAGATAGATCATGTTCAAAAAACGGCAGAAGCCGGAAGGAAACTATCCTTTTCCGGATCGTACAGGAGTAGGCACGAAAGCAGGACAAAACGTCCGCTGATGTAGCTTAGGTTAGAGGGCTCACTTTAGATTGAGCTCTGATCGACAGAAGACCGACCTTTCTGTCCTGCCCCAACGGATGAATTCCACCCGCCGGTTCACCTTCCTGAAACCCAGTGTGCTGGGCACGACTTCCTTCGCTTATGGGGTCACCACCGGTGGTGACTCGGAATCGGTGGAGAAGGTCAGTAAGGTTGCAAGTGGGAGCTGGAGCGACTTGGGTTTGTTCGAGACGGATGTTGCGGTGAAAGAGTTTGTTGCAAGGACCCTCACTCCGGAAGAGGCAACTAGTGGTATCGGGGCATACCTGGTCGGCTACATCTGCGCGGCACGCACACCGTCAGCGCCCGCGCCTGTGTGGGACTACGGGACGTTCGTAGGCTATTCATGGAATGAGTGGACCGGCGCTGGTGTACTCAACGGGATTTTTGGCGATGACTCAATGGAAGTGCCGTATGATGAAGGTGCGTTCATGTTACTTGCTATGGAGACTTATGCTCTGCGCCCATGCTTTCATTTAGCCGTCCTGCATATGATGCCACGTGAGATGCGAGAAATCTATAGTAAAGTGGCAGACGACTTTAACGGAAGAGACCGCAATGCGACACGGAATTCGAAGACACTTCGTCGGGCGTTTTCCCAGGGCGATCTAGATGAGCAGCAGCTTATTCCGCTATTTAATGTGATGGCAACTCGGGTTGCATATGTCCCAACTAGCTACGTGCTTAATTTCGGGTACTATTCCGAAGACCGTCGTCGCAAACCCAGTTACATCAGCTTCGGTAACTCGGTCTTTGATGGGGCCGTAGCATCGAGTGAGCCGTCGTCACGGGCGGATGCGATTACGACGCGACTCGGAGCTGCCGCACGTTCGGAAATTTCTCATCTACGTCGTACCCCCAACTAGCACGCGTGCTTGCCTCTGGCCCTCATCAACCCCCCGGCAGCTACAACCACTGTGGTCGGGGAACATGCAAGTAGTTCTGGTATTTTAAGCGACTCTGAGGACGAAAGTGACGGCGAGGCATCACGTTTTGAACCCTGAGTCGAGGTGTTTTCTGCGGCGTTGACCAGCGTCGGAAGTACTCGACTCTAACGTTTCGCGCTTCCGGCGACTTCGCAAGCAGCTTTGTGGATGACCCCGATATGCAGCGAGATCTGGATCAGTTTATTTTGTTTCGCGTGACAAGTCTAACTACTGGGAGCTCGAGTTGTATTCGCAGATTAGGTCAGCTGACTGATGTTGCCGGAGATAGAGAAGCACAGATTCGACCTACTATCTTGCAAACCGCTGTTGATGGCGAGCTCGTTAACGGTACGTATGCGGGAATGCAGGGCAGCGCCTTGTAGAGACTGCCCAATCGGAAACTGAAGTATTCGACTCCCTGCCACGCCCCTGCAAGATGTGTATGACTGGAACTTCGGTGTTCAAGGCGGCCTGTCGACCATGCATTTTGCTCGGTTAGATCCGGACTACAAGTGCACAAATACGACATGCGAAATTTTACGCGAAAGAACCCGTTGCCGAAGCCCACAGTCGCAACTTCTGTTGGCGATGCGGTGGATGCAATCGACGTTATGACTGCGCACTGCTCCTTACTATTTGAGCCGCTCGTGTGCTTAATTACTCCAAGCCGCGCGACAGTTTCTAATCGCTCCGCGCATTCGTGCTGATAGATACGATGACCTGTTGACATTTTCCCTGTCACTGAAGAGTCCATTCGGGAGATAGAATCTATAAAACTTATCCCAGCAAGTCCAGGTGCTCTGTGGGCATGTGTATGGAGTCTCGGTGTATCCATGCACAATACTACAAAGACACACAGTGTGCGTAAGGCGATAATCTGTCACCTTCGTAGGATATCTGCCCTCGTAGCGACACACAATACATTGCCGTCGTTTTCGCCCACTATCCTTGAACATTTGTTTCGAAGACATGGACTGGCATCGCTTCAGCGCGCTGTGCGAGCTTGGCGAAGTATATTCTTTTGGAGTTGTAGCATTTGTACTGGTGGCTGTGGTTTCGTCAGCAACACCGTTTCCAAACGCCATCTGACCATCGCTCGGGGCTTCTTGCCACCTGCCAGAAATTAGCTCAGATACCAGTTCAGTAAGAAACGTCCTGTGGGGATCTCGATCTCTGGAAGTGTCGATTACCATCCGCCGGGTCAGATACGCGTTGGAACGAGCAATATCCACTAGTGCCAATGCCATTTTTTATGCCACGTTTTGTACGAATGACCGTCAGCTAGTGAAAATCTAGCACGTATCTGATCCAAACGATCAACGCCTTGCATGTGTCGGTTGTATTGAAGGATACAGGTCGGAGCAGGAAAGTCATGAATATCTCTACCAACTCGCCGCGTGACCGTCGAGGCAGTAGACGCATCAGCATTGGTCACCACCACTACGGTGTTGCCATCGCACCACGACGCAGCGAGCACCTTGTTCTCCAGGGAGACAGACTGCTTATAGTCACCCCAAGTTGGGTGCTCCTTCTGCAAAATAGTGTGCTTCGGATAATGCTTACTCCTTCCCCGAACAGTTCCCCGCCCATATAACCCCTTCAAGCGCTGATCCAACAGCAACCGAACACTTGTGTAATAGTTGTCCATGTTGATGATTCGTCGAGAGTAAAAGTAGGGCCTCACCACCTCTAGCACGTGCTTGCGTACTTGTTTGACATCCTCGAGCTCCTCTCGAAGCTGCTGTACTTCTTCTGGGCTCACCACGTGTTGCAAGCGGTCCGCAATATCACTATTATTGGAGTGGAGGCGATAATTCAGAGCGATCCACGTAGTCGAGCAACACAGCACGTACATACGAAAGGGATACTTACCACCAGGTTTTGGAGGGTCAAACACAATGAAATGTCGCCCATGGCGGGACCGACATGCAATACTCGCTTCATCAAGAGCCATGTCACGACCCGGTTCAACATAGCTACCACCAGTGCATTTGAGCAAATTCAATAGGGGCCTGATTCGGGCTGCCGGATCTCGTTCCACAGCCGATCCCGGATCTGCGCGAAAACTCAAACAGCGACGAAACAGCTTGATTCTATTTAGACTCATCACGTTGTACAGGCTGGTAGATGCACCACCAAAAATCGCATCTTCCGTCTGTGGCCCCCAGTAGTTAGAATATCCCCTCTTGTCAGTGAGGATCAGATAAAACATGATGCCGAGGAAGATCATCAGCTCTTCCATAGTGAATGGCGTGGTGATTCGAACGCTCTTGAGGGCTGCATACCGATTTGTCTCGAGGACCACTTGCTTCCAGAAGTAAATTGGAATGTAGGCAAAAGATCGAAGAGGCAGAGTGTGCAAACAGGCGCTGGTACTCGGGTAGTATGCGTGTGCTGGTGCTCTCGTCCGTGTATTCATACAGGTATGTGGGGCCATCCATTTCCACGTCTGGCTGAAACCGCATACTTTTCACCGCTGCCACCTCTGCAAGGCTGGTAGTTCTCGATCCCGCGCTGAATCGTTGCCATACTGGCGGTTCCCACTGCATTCTGGAACTGGATATCAAGCCAAATCACTTGTAGTATCCCTCCCTTCTTTGTTTTTTGACCTGTCGACACACACGGCCGACAATATAGGCTGTGCCCACGCATTTGTACAGCTCTTCGTTCATCTATGGTTCTTTAGAAGGTGCAAATGCCACCAACTCCTTCAGGAAAAGATGCTCCACCAGTGGGGCAGGAGGGTTGCGTCTCTGTGGCGTATTGCCCGTAGGGTCACCAGTAATTTCCACCGAGGTTTCTTCGTTGCGGTCAGTAATCTTGCTTCCTTGCCGTCTTGGGGTCTCCGTCCCGGTGGTTACAGTAGCCTCCTCTTCTGTCACAGCACTTGCGGTTTGATTTCCACGACCTCGGCCACGTCCTCGACCGCGACCCGACCACGCCCATGGCCACACCCGACACGTCCCGCTGCCGCGATGCCGCCACCACCACCGGCCGCGACGGTTGCACTGCCATGTCCACTTTCGCCATCGCCGCCACCATCGCCAGGTTCACGCGTGCCGCCGATTGCTCGCTTCTGTCCTGTTTCGATATCGTTGTTACCTATTCACGGTTTCGTGGTTAGTTTCAAGGCACGATGAGTAGTGTTTAAAAGCGAATGGGACCCACTGTGCTGTATGAAGTGCCGTAGTACAGCCACCTCGCCTAGAAGGAAGTCTTCGCCGTCCTTTCCGTCAGCAGAGCGACCAGGTAGTACGTACCGAAAGCGGTTGTCGAGACCGCATGGCGGCTTATGCGTCCACCCAGCACCCTTTAGCTCTTTCCACACACCGTTGAAGTCAAGCATCATCGACAAACGTGTGGTATCGTTGCCCTGGGATTTTGCATCTTACCGCGTCCGCCGCCGCTTCCGTTCGGCTGGCCTCTCTTCTCCGATCGAGCGCTTTCGCGCCATGGCGTTGCAGGGGGAGAAATCAGGAAATGAGCGGCTAGCACGGCCGTCGGAGTGGTCGGTATAGTTAAAACAAGACAAATGCCTCCCATCCACGTAATTGGGCCCGTCGTTGATCCACGTCTATGCAAGGATACCATATGTGATGGGAAAATTACGTTGGAAGAGTTTGTTTTTTGTGGCGTTTGATTGGATGGTTTAGACCAATCAACGAAGAGGAGTCGTATCGGCCCAATCAGATACATGCCGAAGCAGTACCGTGTCTTCGTCAAAGGAGGCACAATGCCTCCTTTGACGAGGACACTACCGTAAAATGTAACTGCTGGTGTCATGTCGTCTGACTGCGTACTTAGCAGGAGATCCCATCACCATATCAAAAGGAGGCATTTCCACTAACAACAGGGGTCAAGCGAACAATACATCAATGGAGCTTCTGCAATGACCATCAGCTCAATCAGGAAAGGGACGAGGAGAGCGGTGCCCCCAAATGGTCATGCAATAGGCTCCACTAATGCAACGTCGTATCCCCCCGTCGACCGGCCACCATGGTCGCAGGCAGTGTCGCGACAGACTCTTCGCAAAGCCTGGTGTACGTCTTGAACGCATCGGACACCCAACGACCGTGAAACTGGATCGTCAGAGCGTCTGTTACCGAGCGGTACATGTGTGTTGCTCCGCCAGCACGAAGTGAATGCGAGCTGAACAGGCGCGGGTCTTTGTCAGTCTTGATGGCGGCGAGCTTGATGGTTTCGGACACGTGAGCGGTCGATACACAACCAGGCCTTCCTTCTCTGTTCATGTACACCGCAGCCGGGATGTCCATCGGTAGGTTCTTCCTAACCTGGAGGAGGATAATAGCGCCAAACACGGGGCACAGGAAGGGATGACCGGGCCTTGAAAGCACACGCGATGTAGGGGCACCACCTTGGTTTGTCTTCGATCCAATTAGGCGCAAGCACACGACTTGAGCGAGCTCTGGGGCTAATGTCGGTTGACCACCAGCGTCAAGGACAGCGATGTCTTGCGCGCGCAGTGCGAACCACTTGAACGACCCTCCACGTATCGACACAATCTCCGAGCGTCTCAGCAGGAAAAAGAACGCCAAGCACAGGACCCCCCATAATGCTTGGTCGAAGGGATCAGCCATGCTGGAACTTCGAAAGCACACCTCGAGAAGTTTGAGCGACACGGGCGCCATTCGGCGACGCGAGGAGTCCAAGCGGCTAATTCCTTTGAGCAGCATGCGAATCTGCGGGTGTGCCACCGGGAACAGGTAGCCGGACGCGGAAAAAAATGACAGACACCCCGGAGAACAGCCATGATTGAGTCGCTGCGAATCGGTCCACCTGAACCGAAGCCAAACTGGAACCCGTGGAGAATGAAGTCCGAAATGTGCTGCACTTGTTCAGGGAGGCGAGCTGTCCTAAGCCAAGGATCAATTCCCTGGCGTTTAGCCCAAACCTTCCATTTGGCTGTACTGGTTAAACGTGGAGTCGGCAACGGAGTGAGCTCGGAGATACGTTGCCAGATGCTGTCCAGACCCTGAACGTCCGTCGACGGGGAGACCTGCAACCAACCGGCCGTCAGTGATGCAAAACGTACCGCGAACGATGGGTTAGTGGAGATGCGGAAGCCAGCGTCTGCGCGGATATTCTCGACACCGGGGACATGTGACGCTGAGAAACGGAGATGGAAAGAAGTTTCCCACCAACACAGTAGTCGAATAAGAACTTGGGCTCGCAGGTTCCGGGAAGACAACTTATTTTGCCAGGCGACAGCAGACGAATTGTCGATGCGAAAGTGGACATGACGGGGCCGGTCGTCGCGAGAAACGTCGGCTGACCAGCGTGCTCCCCAAATTAAGACCGCAAATGCGCATGAAAGTAACTCGCGGAAGCTGATGTCAAAACCGTTGTTCGTGCCGTTTTTAAGTCGGAAATCAAGCTGTGTTCGGTCGGAGTGAACTGGTAGGTCAGCGCTACCTTTGACGCAGGATCCAGGGCGCACAGACCGATATCGGAGGCGTCCATCTCGATCACCACATCTGGAGACGGAAGGGAGTTGAAGTACTCTAGCGAGACACCATTAAGCTGATGTGTCTGGAGCACGAGCCACCACCATAACAGATCTTGCTTCATCAGATCTGTCACAGGTACACTTTGAAAGCGGTGCAGCTGACTCTCGCGTTGACGGAGACGTTGGAGAAATGGTCGCGCTGCACGAATGCACGTCGCCACGTGCCAGAGACTGCCCAACAGTGACCGGTACGACTTCTGCGTGAGTGTTGTCGAACGATACGCAGAAGCAACGATTCAGCGGGCCTTGTCGATTTTGGTGGCCGGCATAGAGACGAGACCAGCAACCGTATCAAAATCAAGCCCTAGCACCAGCTGACGTGTACTCCAGCAAGTGAACTTCTTGGCGTTGATTGCTTCGGCGTCGAGAATAGCCGTCATGGCAAAGCGAAGGGATCGGTCCATGTCCATACAGGAATCACCAATGTCTGCTGCCACGTTAGCGTGGTCATCCACCCAATGGTAGTTACAGAAGCCACGCGGAGAAGTGGCATTCGTATGACAACCGTGCACATGAGAAATTGCGCCGCCGAAGATCTCGTAGAATCCTGGAGAACCGGTCCTTCGGAACGGTGCCGCCAGCTCGATCACGAGAACGTTCTCTTCTTCGATGAGCCCAGCAAAGAGGTAAATGCTGCCGCTACGGATACTGATGTTACGGAAGGCGGAAGCAACGTCTCCGGCCATTACATTGATCTCAACGTCGGGGTGATCGTGCTTGATTCTTTATATCTCTTTCGCCACCGCGTCGCAGTGAGTATAATCCGGCTTGGTAATGGTGTCCTGGTCACTGTATTCGTTGATCGATGAACCCTCAGGGTATGAGAGATCATGGATTGTGCGGCCCGAAAGAGCGACATCTTCGTCACCTTTATCGACCACACCAAACGGGCTTATGATGATCTCAGGCCACTATTCAAGGAGATCCATGTCCAACACTAGGCAGCCCCAGGCGTCCTGTTCTTTGCGGATGTTAGTGCGGAGGACGTTGATACGCTCACAAGCGGATCCGTGGTTTGGAGGACGGTGCAACTGCTGTTGCGGCTTCTCCTTCAGGCCGACTTTGACGCCTTCTCGAATAATTTTCTGAAGTTTGTCGATATGCTTGTATCCCTTGCACACTTTGTCCAGAACCGCAGGCACCAGATTTTTGTTTGGTCGATAGTCTTGTCCCGTTTGTCTGCGAACCAGTTCCACGAACGCTGGTAGAGATATACCGGAGCGACGGACGTATTCCGACAGCGCGTGCTGTAATGGAGTGTTCAGTTGGAACACAAGGCCATCATCATCATTTCTAGATACTGGAAAATCGCAGGTCGGGAATGAAATATCCATCTTGGCCATCGCCTGAGTAAGTGCGGCCGTACGGACTTGCTGAAGGAGGCTATGGCGGGCACGAGCGTTATCAATCGTTTTCATTGCGACTTCGCGAGACATAACCGGGGTCAGAGATCTTACTCCGCTGTTTGTGGTACTGGTGGGAGCGTGCCCGGCTGCGGACTTCACCCGCAACGATTCCGGCGGCTGCTCGCCTGCATGAGCGGGTGGCGTCGATAGAGGAGTCGGCTGTATAGCTGACGGAGGCTGTATGGCCACGGGTGACGGTATCGTCAACCCGGACTGTATAGTCGGTGATGGCTGTATGGCCGTGGACCACGATGTGGTATGCACGGAGTCTGTAGCAGACGGACCTGGCTCCGCTGGTGCGGTTGTGAGCGCCGTTGTGGTACCGGGGGCATACAATTCGTAGGCTCGGGATTCTGGTGATGGAGCGATCGGCGGCTGGTTTTCTAGAGCAAAACAGCCGTCCTTGCAGAATAATTTCCGCTCGCGCGACGTTATCATCGGACGTCTTGCTCGCGATGGCTTCGCGGCGTATCTTCACGAGCCCTCTCTTCTGGCGCTTGAGTCAGGACACTCACCAGTGCCATGGTACACGCCGGGGCCTGGTAGTCGATGCTTCGAAGCGACTCAGAGAAACCAGACCACCACTGCGGGTCGTCGGCTTCGAAGAAACCCAGCGCAGCGCCCAGGAACTTGTTCGTGTATAACAGGGTGAGCCGTACGCGAGCCGAAGTGTTGCCGGGATCCGCCGACTTGTTCTTAGACACGAACACGCGGAGGCGGGACGTCACCTTACGGACATGGTCGTACCAGACCTCCTGCCCCAGGACGCTCAGCCCATGTATGGCATCTAGCAAGTCGTCGTACGAATCGCAACAGACGTAGCAGGCGGCAGCGTCGCTGACGGGCTGAAGTCGCTTGCGAATTTAGCACTACTCGAGCCGCCCTCCAGGCAGTTCATCTCGGACGCCTCCTTGAAGTGCATGATCGTTAGCCCGCGTGACCCCAGGCGCCCGCTGAAGAGTGACATCAGCACGGCCGGCGTCGTCTTGAACTTCACACACTCCAGCTCTCGCATCCATAAAACGAAGGACATTGCACTCAGGGCCGTACCTGCACCGGTGCCGAAACCTCGGAAAATCCGGCTGGCCGCAAGCAGGTGTGCCTGTGGCGGGTGGTAGTCGCCCTTGGTCTTCTTCGTGCCCTCCGGAAAGCTCGCACTCGTCAGGTTTCGGAGTTCAGGTGGCGGGAGCTCGCCCTTCCTGTTGGGAGCCGTCGCGGCCAGCGCTGAACTCGGCCCTGGTTCAGCCACCAATCCGCGCAGACGTCGCACTTCGTCCTTGAGGGCGCGTAGCTCAGCTAGAATATCAGGGGTCACTGTGGGAGCCCGCGGTGCGGCTTGAGGGCCACCTGCTGTACACGGCTGGACTTCTGCCTGTTGCTCAGGTGCCTCAAGACCTGGGGAGAACGACGCCATGAACGTATTCAGGTCAAACCCCGGGCCTGCCGTTGAAGCACCCGTCTGAGCCTCGGACGCCTCTGGCGTCGTCTTGGTCGGACCCGGAGACTTCCTCGGCTTCTTCGCGGCATGAGGCGCGGCCTTGACTTCCAGGGCAGATTCGGTGACAGAATGTCCGTCACTGGCGCTGTCTGTCGGGGTCGCAGCACTCGCACCGACCGTGGAAACCCGCTTGGCCGCCATCTTCTTGCCCTTGCGAACCTCGGTCATCGCGGTAGCGGGAGGCGTCTTGGCTGGCGCACGCTTACTCGTGCGCAGCGGGGGAGGGTCAGACGTGCGTCTCGCGGCGGCACCAGACCACGGCTCTTCTCCGCCGGTCATGTCCACGGCGTCCACGCCGGTAGCTTGAGTCTCGCTGCCCGCGGGGGCCGCATCCCCTGGACGAAGGGGAGCTGGGCGAGTCGGGGGCTCCGCGCGTGATCATGGTCTTGAGAGACGGAAACCCCCTCTTTCTGCTGGTTTTTGGTTGCGTTTTGTGAAGTGAGGACTCGGGTGGCCCGCAGCAAGTCACGCAGTCCCTGGTACGACTGGTGCACCAGAACGTAATTTGATGTGGAAAACACAATTCCCTTGCTGCGCCATGAAATTTACCTTATCGTCAAGTTTGTATGAGGTATATTTTATTATTTATTACATGGTGCAATTATGTTATATCACGGTGAATATGACCACAACGAGAACTCTGGACTGTTTTTGCATGTAATATAACAGGTATTTGTTTGGTCACAGGTTTTTCAAAGGGACGCTATATCCAAGTTTATTTTAGGTTACGTACCTGTATCAAAAGAAAAGGTTATTTTGGGCAAAATGGTATCCCCTCAAGAATCTGGATCTAAAATCCAGAGAATTCCCCAATTTTCCCACTTCCCGACGGGCGCGGCATATGGGAGCAAATCGTGGTCAACATAGGATGTAATGTCAACTGTTTCTCTGTTCTGGAGATCTCTGTTATCGTTTCCACTACTTCAGTCACATATGATAGCTGTTCAAAGCTGCATCGGTTGATCAAGGCAGAGGCGGCTCTTATTTTACCATTCGGCTATCGATCAGTAAAATAAGAGCTGCAAGTTGTCTGGTCATTCTTTCTTTAGCTGAGCGCGCCTCAGCAACCAGTTTAACTTGTGCGCATCGCAACGAAATAGAAGAAACCCATGAAGCAAACCCAGTTGGGAGGAAAGCAACCGGCGACCCGCATGACGAAGAAAAGGGGGGTCAAGTTCGTGGAGAAACACCTCACCATCTACGGACTAAAGATTGGTACACGCAACGCAATTACGAGCCTAGTCGAGACAGTCGTTTGTCGTTTCTGCAGCGTATTCGGGCGGGAAAAAACTTCGTCTGGCCCCAAATAAGCAAGAGCAGCTTTAACAGCTCTAAAATACTTCAACCGCTTCCACACGGACCTGTACCAACAGCATCTTGACAGCCAACATCCGATAAAATGGTCCGCATTCACGGGGCTCTCTTCAGAAAGTGAAAGACAACAATTTTTCGAATCACGAGACATTCCCTTCGTCGAAACACTTGAGTCTGTGTTCAAATCGGAGGACGTGATAGCGTTTACACTCAATTTGGCCATCGTGGACGTGATTGTAGGAGGCCTGCTATTCCACCCTGAAGATGGGACTGGTCCTTCACAAGCACGAGTTATGGCGTGTTTCGTACGCCAAGGATATCAGTACAGCGTGCTCGAAAAGAGACCATCTCGATTCCGTCTCTGCGTTAGATTTTTGAGTCGGGGTCCTTCATTTCGCATGGCATCGAAACTCATGGACGATACAAAGGAGGAGATTGGGATTGGCCGCTATGGTGGTTGTAGTGAAGGTGTTGTCGCACGTTATGCACGCATTGTGTGTGCCGTATCACTTCAGAAGCTATCGCATAGCCTGATAGCAGCGTGGACGTTTTCGCTTGCTCTGGATTGCGGAACACACCAAGGCAGATCATATGTGGATGTACGTTGTCGATTCTACAAGAGCAGGCACGTGCACAACTACCACCTGCTCGTGATACCGCTGTACGATCGTCACACAGCAGACAATATTTTTGCCGTTGTACGAGAGTTCATGGACGGGCTGGTGCCTCAGTGCCGTTACTGGCTTCTAGGCGTTGCTACTGACGGAGTGGCAACTGTGGTCGGGAAAATTAGCAAACTAACTACGCTAATCCAAAAGGAGGTTAAGTTCAAGATCACTCGGGTTTGGTGCGGCCTGCGCCAGCTCGATTTGAAGATGCAGGTTGTTTTCCAGCAAGCACTCAACGAAATGTATCTCGCCAAGCTCACTGCTCTGATCGGACATCTTCGTCGTCAATAAAACCTCATCGCAGAAATGCGAACCACTTGCCCCAAAGTTGCCAGCACAAGATGGCTGTCGATGTACAATGTGGCAGATTGGCTCTGCAAAAATGGATTTAAAGTTCGGGCGTATCTCACTCAGAATGAATCACCCCCTCCCCCGCTCTAAATTTGGTATGGTGGATTTTCTATGCACTACGTGAAGTGGCACGTGAAGCGAATGCTGTGTTTGTGTCGCTGCAAGGCTTGTCGACGCTTGTTAAGCAGCTAGAAAACCGTTTGGCTGGCCTCGCTCAGAGACTTCTCAACATGAGCGGTGCACAGGGACCGCTTCCTGCGGCTCCGATTAAGGTTCTTGACGCCAAGCAAAACGAAATCATCGGGAGCTTCGCGTATTTGCACACAACCGCCACGAAGTACGTAAGCAACCTCGATCTGTGGGTCTGCACCAGCCTTAAGTCGCTTACAATAGCACAGAAGCAAACTGTCGTCGTCGCTGTGACAAGGATGTACGTCCTAGCCATATCAAACATCCACGCTCTGACGCAATCGAACGAATCAACTCCACCGGTAACGCCAATGGAGATCGTGTCCAGTTCAATGGAAGAGCTTGCGTCAACGATCGCAATCCATCAGGATAGCCTCCTCCAGTACTACGGAGAAAAGGGTATCGACCAGATCGGGCAGGATTTCAAGAATCTCTGCGGAGAATATAACAGCAAAAAGGCCGTGCGTGACGCAATCGACAACTTCGATCGCCGTCTTGCCGGTTTCCAGGAGATGTGGCAGCTTGGTGAAGCCTTGACAAGATTTCCAGCATTAGCAAGCTTTTGTGGGGGAATCGCAACAGTACTCCCGAACACAGCCACTGTGGAGTCGGATTTCTCCCACGTCGGATGTGAGAAAACTGCTCAGAGAACATCGCTAACTGATATTGCCCTGGAAGGTATCCTTCATTGCAAGCAGTGGCAACGTTTTTCATGTTTTAGCCCCGCAGATCTCGGCCACTACCTTGCTATTTCATTGATTCCCACATTTCCGATTTCCCCTTTTACAAAATGGTCATATAGGGCCTCAAAACGGGAAACTTGACTTGTTCCGTATCAGAAGTGGTCTGGCCATCGTGCATTTCAACATGACCTGGTTGAGGTACAATCATTTCGGTACAGCACACCATGCCCACCCCAAATGAATTGCACAGCAAACTCACTTCCACATGGGAATAATTCACTCGAACGCTAATTCGTTTCGTTTCTCAGTGAGGTCCATTGGCATCATTTAGCTGTGTGCCTACTACTAACGACTTTCTATAACTCGACCACTAACTCCCACCACGCCGACGCTGCTACCTAATCCAGTACTCCGTAAGCTGCGTATCCTCCGCAGCTTGGACGTAGTTGACCACAATCACACGCACATCTCGTGCTATAGACGCGAAGAGCTCTCACGAGTCCTCGATCTCTTCGAAACCGCGCCGACTAATAAAAGCTCGTAGTTCGTTCGCACCGAACTCCTTCGATACTGCTTGATAGCCATAACATCCAATGCATTGGTTAACGTCATGTTGTAGTAATTACTCAGTCACTTGTAGATGATAAGCCTTTTTTAAGGCCGTAATACGATCCTTTATCCGGGACACTTTTGGGGTCTATCTCCATGTCCTGAGCGGTGATCGAAAGTTATACGTTTTTGAGCAATTTCCTTGTATCAGTGGAGTGCTATTTATGAGTCAACACGATCCCAGGGAGAGCTAGTCTATATGTGAACAGTGCACTCGCTCTCCCTCCTTTTGTACATCTTGAGCTTGCCACACTCACCGCCTAAAACTATTTTCGACATAGAATTCTATCCAAATACCTGACACAGCTCAACGACCAAGATGGCTCGCCAAACCAGTCGAACTCAGCCGAAGAAGCGTCGTGTCAGCGTCGTGTCAGACGAAAAACCACAGATAGGTCAAGTGAACTTGCTGTGCGTACGCTGTCGCTCCTCGACCCCCCCCCCCCCCCCCCCCCCCATACGAGTTCGGTCGAGGGCACAGAGCCGGCGCCCCGCGACAAACCCCAACTGTCGAACGAAGAAGAGAAACGCCAAGACAATCAAGGTATACTAGGACTTCAGGTACACTATGTCCTGGTTTTCGATCATACACATTGTCTACCGATGCAGTACGTATCGTACGGCTGGTTGTAATGCACTACTCAAGATAACCCAGGCGGTAAATTGGAGCGTTGAAGGGGATCACATGTGTCGCCGGAATGTAGTGGTGCACAGAAGACTTGCTAACGAGAGCGACGCAATGAAACGTATGTTGAATCGACTTGCTACCGAGGACCCCGGAATACCGGAGCGTGACATTTGGGAGAAAGTATGTGCAGCGTTTTACGACCCGAACAGGGAAGACCTGCTCGAAGGTTTGACTGAAGAGCAAGTGATAAGTCGTATTCGCCGGGTTCGGCGTCAATATTACGATGGCGATATTCCTGATGTTGATGAAGTCCAGCCGTGCTCAAATGTAAAGGTCTCAGCAATTCCATTCTTCCGCTTTCACTTTGTGACAGCCCATCCGGACCCCAAAGCCCCACCAAACCGTATTTTGGGATGGGCTGATCCTGTGCTCAAAGAACGTTTGCTGTACAACGGTGTCTCCCTCTTCGTTGACGGTACATGTAGGGGTGTACCAAGAGGATTCTACCAGTGTTTGATCGTGATGGTAGACGACCCAGCGCACAACATGTTCACTCCAGTCTATTTTGTGTTGTGCACGTCTAAGACAGAAACACTGTACAAGGATGTACTGCACCTAGTTTACCGAGACACCGGCAAGAAGATGACGCGCGCTGAAACCGTGTGAGATTCCGAGTTCAACCTCATCGCTTCAGTGCATAATCAGTTCCCGAACACTGAACTAATGGGGTGCTTCTTTCACATTAAGAAAGAACTTGATCGGCGCATGAAAAAGAACGTACTTCAAAGGAAGATACTTCTGCAGTCATGGAGCCCCCCCCCCCCCCCCCCCCCCTTATTTCTGGCCTTACTCTCGAAAGACCGGGTTGGAACGGTACTTTATCACGGAGTAGAACGTGTTTGGCATTGTCAACACGGTAGTTGCACGTACAAACAATCACTTCGAGAGATTTAACCACGATATGAATGCGGCGTTCAAGACCAATCCAATTTTGCGTCAATACGTTTCGACAATTGCTAACATTCCAGCGGGGACATGTCTGCCAAAGACGGCAGCAGCGCGTGGTTGAGGCTAGACTGTACTATTGCTATTAGCGACACCCAGTCACGATAGTCTAGTTTATGCACCAATAGCAAGGCACGTAGAACCTGCAGAAAATCCCTATCCAGAAGTTCGATAGATACTTGGGCAATACACAATCGAAAACTGTAGATCACGCTTCAACTTGGTGCAAAGGGTAGCGATCACGTCACTAGTAAAGTTACTACCTTGGTCACTGATCCATAAATGGGGCACATCGTAACGAGAGGGTCACTATAGAATAGCACCGACCACCACAGCACTACTCAGCAACCAATGCAATCTAATTCACAAAAATGATTCACATCGTCCTTCAATGCTAAAAGGTATTTATTTGGACCAAACGATCCACCGAGAAACGAAAAAATCAAAATGCAACGCTTCATTCAGCATCGTGCTGCGAATTAGTTCTTCCCATGGTCTCGGAATGATCTTACCGCCTTTACCATACAGGTACTATATACACTTTGCTAGAAAACGATCCACGTGACCCGTAATCGCTCAACCGAAAGCACACTAACCAACTGAGTCATCATTGCATGTCGGCCACGGTGCCGCTGAGGCCCACAGAGCGACATCACCACCAATTGTCGCCTCCACCTCCGAAGAAATCCACAACACCTTACCTTTGATCAGCAAGCCGTCGACACGTTTCGTCAGACATGATGAAAATGGCCGAGTTGCCTGTCACTTCTGGGCTCGTGATACCCCTCCAGCGTCGGCCACACGAATACCTCGTCGTCCTGAGGCCGCAGCATGATCTATCCCTGCTGCGCACCTCGGGTGGCAGCACGACGGACTTGAACCACCACAGGAGGCTTGTATGCCCACCGGATTACCATATCCACCCACACGTATGATTGATAGTATATCAAAATTCACCTTTAACGCCCATCGGAACAACTTGTTCTGTATGTGCTTCTTCACGCTTCCCGCATAAGGTTGGTAAGGCCACAAAACCACCGCTTGGTCTCTTCAACAAGTACAAGATGTTGTCGCATGCTGTGACTAATGGAAATTCTTCCTTCTCTATCATGATGGAGTTCACCTGTACCCCAGTAAACGATCTGCACAGACACGTCAAAATGCAAAGCGACTGTTACCCAACTTCCTAGCTAGAGGCCCAGTTCTATATTTCTGGTGTCAAAATGCTCCAGACTTTGTCAGAAGCATCCGTCACCAATACCATTTCACCATCCGGGCTTGGGTGGTGTAGCGTAGCAGATGTGGCTAGCAACTCTCGAACATGATCGAAGAGAACACAGAATTCTGCTCCAACTTTATTAGGAACGGCAGCTGCAGCCGACTTCATCTTGCTCTTATTTCGTAAAGCTTCATCTAAACATTCTTGTATTGGTTTCACTGCCATCACATAACCTACGATGCTATCACGTAGCCTATTCGCTGCACACAGAAATTACTGGAGATCTGCCGTCGGCGCAATGCCTTGATGCACTCGGGATCATGCCTAGCGCCATTGTCGTCAATAATCATGCCACATCATTTCACGCTTTGTTGATACCAACTCGACTTCTTTACACTTAACTTGAGACCAAACTCGGCCGCGAGAGAATAGAAATGCAGGAGCCTTACTAAATATTCGTCTTTGTTGGTAGCGTAGCGCGGTAAATCGTCCACCCACATTAGCAGGTGCTGGTACAACAATTCCTTACGGCATCGCTCCATCGTTCTCTGAAATGTATCGCTGCATCGCTGCAACCTTGTGGCACACGTGTCGGCGTTTATACATTGCTGTCAATCATGTATGACAGAAATTCCTGGTTCTCCTTAGCTAACGGGAGCTGCCAAAACCTTTGGCCAAATGAAATAGTCGACAATGATTCACATCACGCACGTGCTCTAATCCTACCCGTAGAATAGGCGCTGCTCCAGGCGCTGCTTCAGTCAAAGCATTTACTGCGCAATAGTCTCTGGTCTGGCGATATTCTACTGATCATGGCTTGTGGACAGGTAGTGCTGCACTGACCCACCTGGTCTAAGGTTTCTCGTACACCCAGTCCGTCCGCTTTAACTTCTCATTGATAGCCTGCAAGAATTCTCTCAAAGGTAGTATATATTGGCATGCCTTTCACTTTTTCGGGCTACTACCACCCCTGAGTTTAATGAGTAGTGGCGGTACCTTCGCAGGCGGATCGCCCCAAGTTTAAGCCTTCCGATATCATACATGAAATCACAGTGCGTAGACCCTCGCGTTCTTCGAGCGGAAAACCATTTGTAATTGCTTTATTCACAAGTTCCCACTGCAGCGGTCAAATCAGTATCACATTCCACACCGACTCTGACATCATTACCACAATCGATAGAGTCTTCATCATCCATAACCCCGTCCATCCCTAGCTGCTCGGGTTGTTGGCCTACATCAATTCCAAGCGTAGCCAAGGCGTACTTCCCAATGATGGAATCTTCCTCGTCGTCATCAATAATAAAACTCTTCACAGGCAATGTTAGACATACAGGGCCAGGGGCCGTGTGTATTTGTAATTTCACATCAACACCGGACCTAGCGCGGATAATGTGCCACCTGTTGCATTCATCTGGACTTCTTTTTTTAATTCCGTCGGCCTTACAGCCGCACCTTTTTTTTTATCAGCATCGCAAGCTGTGCTTTGCTGATGACACTAGTATATGCCCCTGAATCAGTACAAAGGTCATTGTGTGCATTCCATTAAGCTCTCTTTGATGCGCTCCAACTATCAATCATGGCAACCTTACTTTCTCTCTGCCTTGATACGATTGCGCTGCTCATGTGGCTGTCGTAGCAGGTTTTCCTTCTCTTTGTGCGTTGCGACTGGTTATCGTACCAACCAGTGGTCACCCTTGCACTTGAGGCACCCGACTTTTGTTTTAGCAGATGACAACCTTCGATTCTCGTGTAGGGCTGGCTCTAAAGACCTTCCGCCATCTTGCGATCGTACATCCTGCTGGGGGCCGGCCATAGTCGAGCCACTAGTATTTCCTTGGCCGGTCGGAATTTATGATATTTTCAAATTGCCCTCCAGCTCGAACCACATTTCGCTGCGTTGAATGTCTCGCTCATGTTCCAGTGGCTTCTCCAAAATGATCGTGAATAGTACCTTCTCATTGATACGTGCAGGACGATTCTGGTAAGCTAAGCTCGCTTCCACGTCTTCGTGCAGTGCCTGGGGCTTGATCGAAGCGACAAACAACTTGCATTTCAATTTCAGACCGTCTTGATCCTTAAAAAAAACATCACTCCCTTCGTGCTCTTCTATCACCTGCCTGCTTGACATAAACAAAACTGGATTACCCTCTCACGGAAATCACGCTCTTGCAGGTCCATACGGACACCAAGATTGAACTTGGCTGCCACGTTTGACACGGTGCTGTTCTTCACGGTTAAAATGTTAGCGTCGATCTTCTCCAGTAGTAGCTCGTCAGTCAGGTCAGCTTTTTCAATTCCCCCCTCCAAGTCGCAGAGAATATCAGTCAAACTCTGCTCGAACGAATTACCAACGTTCATCGTCATGGCTATAATCATCTTATGGTCGTGGCAGCAGCGAACAGCAACTATCTGCTCGAGTTCTTTACGCCGTCATCTCCACTCCACTAGCGCTGGGTGCGATCTATCCTCGATCATCGGCGCAACAAGCGGGACGAAAAACGACACTGCTGTCGACGACGTTAGCTTACCCTTTCTTGAGATTTCCATGCTTCACCAGTAACGATAGCTAACTTTGTGGTGGGTCTCGCACAAGAACACCAATTGCGGGAGCTGGCACTCCCTAAAATGTGTACTGCCTGGTGTATTTGTTAGCAAAACTCAAACTGTCTCCTCCTATCGCTATAGCTCGAACCAGCATAGCCAACGTCCAGCCATCCACGCGACGGTAGGCAATGGCAATCCTGCCACTGCCAATCTGAAGATCGCCTTGCTGTCCACTGCACAGACTGAGGATATCCAACATCCAGCCGTCTATAACCTTGCAAATCCGCAAAAACTAAAGGCTGAGGGATGACCAAATGATGAACAGGAAATTGTTGATCATGTGTGTCCTGCTCATGCACGGTTAGCAGGACACATCTGATCCGCTTTGGGTTGGAGTGCTACCGACTTCCTTGGCTTATTACAGTCACCCATGTACATGGTACAGCGTACCACCCCCAAAAGCCATGTACATGTGGATACAAAAATTACTGTAATGCAACTGATAAAGTACGACATTTATGAAGGGTCGTGATTCTAGTTTTAGGCATCCATGTCGTCGTCAGACTCAACCTCGTCAACCTCCCTATCAAGAGCACATTGGTGTTCAAGCCGACCGATCAGGTCGGCAGTCACAACATCGCTATCATTCACTAAGCTGCCGTAGCAATTGGTATAGCCACCGATGATCACGTCGCTCGTGAGGCCGTAGCGAATCCACTTGGACATGGCGATGCGATCGGGCGCCTTCACCGTGAAAGGATAACCCGCATCGTGAGCACGCAGCTGCTCGCGTAGGTTAGCTAGCCAGCAAGCCCGCAGACGTGTCTTGAACGGTGGATTCCATTGCGACGTCTGCGGGCTGGCTGACTGACGTAGCGCTAGGAGGCACTTTGGGGGTCGTGGGCAGCAGGACTTAAGTCAGGAAAGAACTCCCGTATCGCTTTCGCGACGTCAGGTGGGTCCCCTACAGCATCCAGAATGCTGATCTTCAGCCGAGGGGTGAACGACGCGCGTCATTTGCCGCGCACAGTTCTTGGCATTGCCAAATGAGTGGCGTCCGACGCGTTAGACCATTGATAAAATATCGTAATATAACCGTTATATTACAGACCGTTATAAGCAGAGGCCGGCTGAAAAACAGATTATGCAATTTGATTGGCTGACCGTTATAAGCAGGCGACCGTAATAAGCCAAGGAAGTCGGTATTGGGTAATAAGCATGGCTGGCTGAGAGATCATTCTTGTGGCCAAGGTGGTAGAGTAGAAAGGCGAAGAGAGCAGGTTCAGCAAACTAATCGGCCGTCATGCTGTATCGGCTTTCCTACCCGCGTCGCCTCCACGACATGATGGACAAGTTCGGGCGCTCCACAACGGCGCTGAGCAGGACCTTCTTGTGGATGAGTAACAACTGCAATGTATGCTATCCTTGCTGTGTTTGAGACTAATTGCAATGCTTGTTTAGTTGGTCATGTAGATCAGCGATACGAGAAGAATATGCATTTTAATCTGAAGCTCGTGCAAGCAAATAAGAACGACTACTGCAGCGCAATTGAACGGAGAAGCTCGTCGCAAGGGATATTTGCTTTTCCAGATGGTTCTAAGATCCCGATATGCCGCCCGCCACTGTGACGTGGGCACCGATCGGAAAACCTGCAACGGCAAGTATACAGTGGACACAAGCGTGTTCACTGTCTACTCTTTCAAGGTATCGAAACTGTTGTTTGTTTGGCGTCATACAGGGAGCAACTAACTGTGTCTTGATATTGTACGCAGGTCTGACTACGCCAGACGGCCTTTGCATCCACTTCTTCGGCCCATACGAAGGGAGACGTCACGACACGACTCTGTTTTCCGGGAGCGGTATTCTACGGTATTTCGACAAGCATTCCATCTTTGAAGGCAAAGCCATGTTCGGCGACCCAGCCTACTCGGTAAGCAAGTACGTGGTTACTCGATTCAAGAGCGTTGTGCAAACGACACATGAGCGTATCTTCAACAAGGAGATGAGTGCTGTTCGAACTGCAGTAGAGTGGAACTTTGGAATCATGAAGAGAGTGTGGGCGTTCATTGATTTCAAGAAGAACCTGAAGTTTAGCCTCAGTCCTGTCGGCACGTTTGTGCGTGTGGCAATGCTGTTGACGAATTGCCAGTGCTGCTATTGTGGAGGCAACCGGATTAGTACCTACTTCAATTTGCCTCCGCCTACACTACGCGAGTATTTAGAGAGAGATTAACAGTCGTTGACGGTACTCAGAGAACAATTTCATTGCGCGTTGAGTTTATCGCTCATCTCGCTTAGCAAGCATCTCAAAACGTTGCATGAAGCGCTTCTCCGTAGCCTGTCGGTCGAGACACTCCTGCCCCCATTGCTTTTGGCGAGCAGCCATTTCCTTCTCTTTCTGCTCGCGTAGAAGGTCCACCAACTAGGCAAACTTGTTGCCCTTTGATGGACTCTCATTGACCTTGTCCGGGTCATCATCTCGCTGGCGCTTAAGACGCTCGACAGCCAAACGTCGAATCGTCTCGCCAGCGCTTTCTTGAGCTGCCGTCTCTTCGGCCTTGATTCTCTTCTTGTTCGCCTTCTCGATCTTGCTGTCTTCGAGTTTCGACAAGATCTCGTCGAGAAGCTTGTCCTTCTCAGTATGAGACTCTGTTACACCTGAACGACGAGCAGATTCCGAGTTTTTCTTCTGCGCAGAAGATATAGCATTGAGTAAATAAGCGATAGAGCGTACCACACAGTTGAGAGAGGACGTATAAGCAGCTTGCCAAGCAAGGCGTTGACACGATATTGAACAGTCTTGCCACTTAGACTCTTCCTCAAGAAATCGGGACAAGTAGCCAACGTTGCAGCCCAGCTATTCCATGCCTCCATCACCTTGCCGTGCTCGTGCCGGAAGGGCTCATCCGCCAAGGCTTGCTTGAGAAGCATAACGTCCTCCTCCTCAGAAACGTTTCTGCACTTCGTTGATTCCGCCATAGCAAATTTAGCAGTGACCAAGCAAAGCCAATAACTGAGCATCAGATGGCTCAGAATGGATGGCCGTGGCAAGGTGAGGGTAGTGCTGTAGAATCCACACATTTGCCGTTTCCACCAGAATTTGACGATGCGGGGTGGGGCAACTTCTGTTTTAAACACAAATAAATATGAAGCTAATGGTAGTGCAAATGTCTTTCGAAACCTCTCTAATGATAAAATGATATGAGCCCTATTCTTTCAGCTGGAGGCTGAAAGCACAAGCAGGTCGGGGGAATTTCTAACGGGCATCATTTGATTTATTTTGTTTTTTAGCTCGCGTTCAGACTTTTGCTGGCCTTTTTAATCCATTTCACCTTGCGTTTGTATAGCTCTCGCTCGCATGGGACTCGCGAAATCTCGACGTTTGGCGCGGTTAGCAACGTAGACACGCTTAGAAAAACCCTGATTAATTCAACGCTCCTTCACCACACTTGACCGTCAAACCACGGTACTCTCTCGATCAAGTTGAGACGTTTGCTACTTTACTGTGTGGCGGCTATAGAAATTAACATACACGACTGGTTGCGGTGATGCAAAGTATCCACCTTATGCTTCACATAAGTAGCACCGACCCTTCGCAGCGCCAATGAATGGGTTGCATTCGCAAAAGTCTAAATATGGCAGCGACTGAGGGCTTGGTTTTGCTGTGCGGGTGCAAGTGAACCCATTTGCCAGCTCAATTCGTTTCTAATCGGCTACAGCTCGCAGTCAGTGTAGTCACACAAGCCAAAAAAAAATCCATGGAAGTATGCAAGCCGGGATTGTCAGGGGGCCTCATGGGCCATGGTGGTGCGTTGCCGCCCCAGGTTGCTCATCTTTGGCAGTGGTGAGCGCTGGTCAATTAATTGGTGTTGCCCATGCGAACAGCGGGTCCAGTACCAGCAACAGCCTCCGTCGTGCCTGCTAATTACGAGCAGAAACATAGATTTAATCGGCATTTCGGTGGTGATGCCAAGCGTTACGAGCAGAAAAACAAACGGGTCGTCACGATGATGAGCTTCTTCTGGCGAAGCAGTGGCGGCCGATGAGCGTCGGCCATTGCACACATAATTGATAAACAGCAAAGCTGGAGTGCTTCTTTGAGCACGTTTAAGGTAGGATATTCATATTCGACCGCGCTCGGTATCGCTATGATAAGCGATTTTAATGAGATGGGTTTGACATACTTTTTTGCAAGAATATCTGACATCGATAAAAATGTCGAAAATCCCTCACGACCGCACGTCTTACGCACCAGTTTCGACCAGCAATATCTGAGTCATGGTTCCACACTTTCGATTTTGACACCATGCCGTCAAAGCAAAAACGTGCGCACCTATCGGAAGAGCTGCGACGGATTCGAAGTTGTCCCGCCTATCGGGTATTGCTACGAGAACGAGCTTCAGTTCGAGCATCTCGGCGTGCGGGTGTTCATGAATCTGTGGTGGCCAACACAGCGCAGTTCAACCCTGATCGATCACACAGTTTAAGTTTGCCTGAGTGTATTGCTACTTCACCAACAGCAGCATTATCTGTTCCGCATGAACGTGTCAATGCTGCGACGCACCGTTCATCGACCAATCGTTTGGTATCTGCTTACAAACACCGATCTTGTGGTGCTACGACATCTGCAAATAAGCCCAGTTCACGGAGGGGAAGTGCCTTGTTCACAGACGCAGAACTGGTCGAAATGGACACAAACGGTGATATTCTCATTCCGACAGCAGCGAAGTTAGACATTATTCGGTTTGCAGCTATACATGCGATGGCTTTTGCATTGGACGAGATGAAGCCATGCTGCGTGTGTGAGCTGAATTCGCCGTCAAGTAACATTCGCACGGAAATCTTGACCGACGAATGGATTCGGGTAAGTAACTACAGTTGCATCTTCATCCCACTATAAAGAGTTAACGACCTTCGTCATCGTGTCGGTGGTGCAAAATACGCTAGAAAATGAAGCGCTGTCTGAGTGTTCCCCTTTCTGCAGACATCCCGTCATTTACTGTCAACCAGTATGATGCGTTTACTGTGGACTCTCGCCTGAAAGGGCTATTTCTTCTCCCTGACGGTAAGATTGAATATTTATCGCCCTTGTCACTAATTACTGTTAATCGGCGAGCAGCTATTCACAACGATGGTACCGGGATTAATATGGATGTTTGCCTTTCGTGTGTCAATCACATTTTGCGAAGCCATAAGTTGGGCCCTCCTAGAAACGCGATCGCAAACGGGAATTACATCGGTCATTGGTCTCGGTACCTTAAAACTCCGAGCCGAACTGATGAGCAGGCTGTCGCACTCATGCTTCCGTGTGTGCCGCTATCAGTAGTGACGGGTGGTCCCTGTCGACTGACCAAGTCTCACCACTGTATTGTGAGAAATACCGAAGGCCCTATCATTGACATGTTACCACGCAATCTTCGACAACATGTTCGTGTGACAATGGTGGGCAATATGACACCGCACCAAGCGGCGGCTTGTAAAAACGTTACGATGTGGATTTGGAGCAGTGCCGAAATATGCTTAGCTTTCTAGATCTCAACAACCGTGAATACCACCAGCGAGGATTACAAGTATCACGTGCCAGACCTGTTAATGTCGCTGCAACAAGTGTAAATATTGACAAGTCGGCAAGTGCATCAACAGTAGATGATGATCCAGTCATAGACGCTATTCGGGATGAAAGCACATACTCCAACTTTGGTTCGAGTGTTGAAGAAGAGAGAGGGGACCACCGTATTGAGAACACAGTGATTGCAGCATCGAGTTTGATCGTTCAGCCGCAGCAACACAATTTCGCTGACATTCTCGTTCGCAAGTCAAACGACTACGTGCCGATGACAAAGTGGGCAGCATGTGTAAAAATGTTTCCGACTTTGTTCCCTGGCGGATGTGGTGGACCGTCTGAAGTTCGTGCAAAGCAAATCTCAGTGCGCACGTGGATTCTACGCTGCTTGCGTATTCATGGTCACCGGTTTGAGAAGCATTATGCTTTCATGCTGTTGGCGTTTGACTACCTGGCGTCCCAAAAAGCAAGGGAAACCCTCTATCTTAAAATGAATATCAGACACCAGGTTCTAAAAGCAGCTAACGTTAAGCGCAGCACAGTTCTCCAGGCTATTAAGTATTTCAATTACTTGCCAGAGTGTCGTTCGAGAGGCATCAAACCTCGCCCGCCAGTAGTGGAAGTTCAACGCGTAATTGACTTCAGAAAAGGACTGCGTGTGGCAGAATCCGCCTTTTACGGTTCCAGCATTGGTCGAATGCGTGCCCGACACGACTTGTTTGGTATGCTCAAAAGATTCGGTCCCCTTCAGATTTTCTTCACCATATCTCACGACTCAGCAGGCACCTACAATATTGCCGTGAAAGCTGGAGTGCTTCCGAAGCAGGCTGTCGACGACGCTAACATTCTTTTAATGCCAAATCGTGCAGATCGAAAAGCAATTGCAGCTTCCTATCCTGTTGAGTGCGCGCGATATTTTCTGAGAGTGATAGACACAGTTATCGATGTGATTCTAGGCTGGGACCAGAAAGCAAAAGCTCCGAAGCGGGGAGGTGGGATTTTTGGCGTTGTACGCAGCTTCGGGGCTGCTACCGAAACACAACGTGCTGGTGACTTGCATGCACATTTTGCTGTTTGGTTGTATGGTTTTCCTACTACAACATCGGATTTAACCGATGCAATTGCTAGCAATAGTGATTTTCGCGATCGACTGATCTTCTTTGCAGATACGTTGTTGACAACAAAACCTCCGTCTTTACGTGACGAAACGCGGTGTATTCTGTGCCACGAGGAGGGCACACTGAAGCCGATTGTTCCTGGAGTAGACGCTTTTCGACGCCCCGCGCCTGGTACGACCGCATCGACCACAGCAATCTGTCAAGCATGCGGTGCAGAGTACAAGGCAGCAGACATTATAGATGCGTCGATTGAAGTGCTTGCTAATGAGTAGTATATTCACGTTAATTCACAATTTAAGGACTTCGAAAAGTGCCGACCGCCCAAAGCTGGGGCTGGCAGTACTCTCACATCATCGTTGCTGGTGCGAGATGTACAAGTGCACTACTAGAACCACTGCAGGTCGTGTTTCAAGGTATTTTGTTACTTTGAGGTGTTGGGAGCTAATCAATTTAATTCTAACATTATCTATTCTTGCACGTAGAAAACAGTGCATACACCTCGAGCGACAGTTTGCAGATTCTTAAAGCCTGAAGCGGTATGCTTGGGACCGACTGCATTCAAGACGGAGATACACTTTTGCTACATCGTTCAATTGGATGTGAATATGTGAATGCGTACAACTGTGTCATTATTGACTCCTTGAAGTGCAATCACGATGCTCAGTTTGTGCTTAGTGGTGGAGCAAAGGACACCGCAGCCTATATGATTAAGTACTGTTTCAAGCACCAAAATCCTGTTGAAAACCAAGCCGCTCTGTCTTGAGCAGCCTTTGCAAAGGCAGTATCCAAAACGAATGCGTTACCCCTCGACACGTCAGCTATGGAGCGTGGGTATAGGATTCTTGGCTCAATGCTGTATACTGCCACAAATGGCCAAGAAGTTACGGCACCGATGGCGGCACTCTATATTCTCAACGAGACCCCGTTTTGGTTCTCGCACGAATTTGACCATGTGAATTTAAAAATGATGCTACAAAAGCATATTGACTCGGTTGAAATTAATGTCTTGCAACAAGCAGTTGGGGATGATCAACCACGTTTGGCAAGTATATCATGTGATAGTATGCTCGAGAAATATTGGAAGCGTGAATCTAGTCTAGAGAATGTGCCATTCATTGATATCTGCGAGCACTATGATTGCATTGGGTCCAAACTGTCACGGAAGGATAACATCTCCCTGCAGTACAAGCCTGTTGCGTATTTCAAACTGGAGTCAGCGAAGCTGTTTGTGCTGTGCGGAGATGAACTTCCCGATATCGCACCCCAGTTGGACCAAGACCAGATTGACTACTATTACACAGCGTTGCTGACCCTTTTTAAACCTCATCGTGAGCATACACTATTAAATCCAAACGAGTCGCCGTCTGCAGGCTATCGATCGTTCACGCGCCTGGATGGAAATGTGCAATCCAAACGCATGCAGCAATTTGAAGAGCGGTGGAGGGATTATCATTGCGCCCAGCACAATGAGGATCAAGGAAAGGAGTCAGTGGAAGAAAATCTTCTAAGGACACGAGCTCCCCCAAGCACCGCTTGGACACCAATGGATGATGTCAATGATTCGCGGCATGATAACGATTACTATTTTGATGATTCAATTCCCCACCACTTGTTCGATCTGTCAACCATCGCTACCCCCGATACATTGACCGAAAATCTATCCCAAAATTCAGTCGCTATCGTCAGAGACATACCTCAGCTGGAAACCGCTTTACATTAGGCTAGTGATGCTTACAATGTATCGAAGCGCCGCATAACGCTCGGAGGTGACTTCATTTGCAGCTCATATGCGTCCATATTATTGCTCCTGGTGTTGCTACTGACAGTGAGGAGTATGTTGGCACGCAGACCTTTAAATCGCAGTTTCGTGACGCTCCTACTCGCTTAGAGCGTTTGCGTGAGTGTTTCGCACCTGTGCCGTATCAGTCGCTCGATACCCCTCCGCGTTGGACGCCGAAGACGCTACCAGCATTTACAGAGATTGCGATGGTGTCTGAGGCATTCAAGATGAACTTTCGGCAGCACGTTGCCTTCGAAGTCGCTGCACGGCATTTACTCTATGCATATTCACAAGACATTGCAGACACATTGTCGGAGCCAATGCTTCCAGTGAATTTTAATTGCAATTCATACGGCATCAGACCTCAACTGATAGGGTATCTAGGAGGTGAGGCAGGGACCGGTATGTTCACAGTGGTGGAAACCTTGCTAGCATTCGCAAATTTGTGGGGTCGCGAGGGAAATGTTGAAACCATGGCTTTTACGGGCGTCGCTGCAATAAACATCAAGGGCAAGACAATGCATAGTGCTCGCAACCTAAAACTAAACGGGGCAGAACCGAACACGGCACCGACAGTTGAAATGAAAGCGAAATTCGATCGAGTGGTGTTATGTATCATCGATGAAATATCGATTACAGATCAAGCGCTTCTGGGTAGCACTGATGTTGTATCGAGGTCGATGACGAGGACCCCGGGACGGTTCATGGGCGGCAAACACATCATTTTGATTGGTGATCTGCTACTGGTACCACCGGTAGCTGGTTCACCATGTACGTTGATTCTTAACGCCGTTTATCGTGAATAATTATCAATCCAGCTATCGCATCCGTATTAATTTATGACAAAAGGTTTTCAAGTGCCTCCCATCAGCGCAAATAGATTGCGACACGCTGGCTACGCGTTGTACACAGCAATCAACTTTGTTGTTTTCCTTACAAAGAATATGCGAGCAAGATTTGACCCTGAGTATACCCAACTACTAGATGACCTACGCTGGGGACGTCTTTTTGATGACTAAATTGAACGCTTGAATACGCGTGTCCAGCCTCAAGACACATCGGAACTTCGGATGACTGAGGAGGGAGATTCTTTTTACCGTCCTGTTGTTGTGTGTACGAACAAACTCCGGTGTGCGATCAATTATAGCATGATTTTTCAAATCGCACAAACTCGAGACATGCCAGTGTATGAGGCCGTAGCAGTGCCGTGCGCGCGCTCCGAACGCATTGTTGAACATCTCGCCAATGCTAACGACAACCTGACGGATCGGATCCCGATGAAACTGCTATTCTACATCAAAATGCCCGTCATGGTGACCCGTAAGCACCCTGCCTTGCTAAAAGCAGATGTCATCGCAAATGGCGTGATTGGGACCATTGTTGGCACGCACCCGCCATTGGAAACGCTCAAATTTATCACATACGAAGTTTCGGAAGCCGCAGGCCACAAGCTGGTTCAGTGCCCGGAGTTACTGCTAATTAAACTCCACAACTGTAATACTACGCTGGTGAACGGGTTTCCAGACGGCGTGATCGGTTTGCCGCCCATGCATATAAGTGTAAGGCTGAAGCAAATTCCGAATTTGCCGCAGGCATCCGTCACTGTCGATCGGTTCGCCGTCGTTCCAGCTTTTGCATGTACCACCGAAAAAATGCAAGGAAAGATATGTCATGATGATGTTGTGGTGTCATTGGACTGCCGACGAAGTGGAATTCCATTCCAGACGCTGTATGTGGCACTGTCGCGGGCTGTGAGCTTGGCCGGCCTCACGCTTACCGAGCCTATAACACGTGAATATCTTGAAAACTTCAAGCCGACGGAGGCGATAGCGAGCGAAATCCATCGCCTAATCGAGCTTGTAGAACCACCCCCATACATATCTGTTGAGGAGACAGTCGAATTCAACCAGTGGAAAACTAGGCAACATCCATGAGAACTGCCATCGAATGCAAGATGTAATCAAACGCCACTGTACTTTTTTGTGCCACCACGTTAGCGAATCAGTGAGCGCCGGGTGTTGCACTAACAAAGTCAACTGACTACATCACACGGCGCCACCGAGGTGACCAGCTAACAACTACATAATGTTAGAAGTAGCATCAGCAAAAATGCCTTACGTGTCTCTCTCAATGAGTCTTGGAAAATGATGGGTTTTGCTGACAGCAAGTTGCTGCTCTCACAGCGATTTGGTCTTGCAGCGAAGGGTCGCAGAAGCACAGAAAAAAAGATATTTAAAATTTAAAGTTGTGGCTGTTATTCCATAATTTAAAGTTATGGTTATTGCTCCAGAATTTCAAAAAACTTCATACGGTTTCAGACAGATTTCAGAACTTCGTGCCGATGACGGGAAAATAATTTTGACCGAAATCGCGATGGACTTGCCTTTTGAAAGCTGAAAGACCTCGTGCGGCTACTGTCATATGACTGGTCACAGTACAGTATAATATCAATATTATTGACTCACAAATTGTGAGTCACAATACTATCATAGAGCTTCAGTTCTTTTTTATCTTGCGCAAAATGGAGCACGCCGTCGACCCGCTCGCGGCGCTGGAGGCCGAGTACGCATCCATCTTGGCGCAGACGAGGACGCCCGAAGCCTCTGCGCTCTCTCAACCGCCAGGCGATGCAGAATCCGCCGGCAGCGAGAGCGAAGACGAGGAGGGCGCAGCGGTCGGAGGCTTCGAGAGCTACGCGCTGCTGCCTTCGTCTCCTTGTAACAGTGACGACGATACGTCTCCGGACGATGAGGACATTGAAAAGGACGCGGAAGAAGGTCCACAAAGTGTCTCGAAGAAGCAAGAAGCGTCCATCCAACAGGAGGATGCTGGGGGGTTGGAGGATGACAAGCGACGGACCATCATGCAGAGCATGCAAAAGGTGAAGCTGCGCTCACCCCCGTGGGCGGCAGCTGCCAATCTGACGGACGACGAGCTCGTAGACATGGTGCAGAAGCAGCTGGGGCTAAAGGGCAAGTCGATGTAACAGTGAGAAGCGAGAGATTTATTGCTAGTTGGGGTGAAAATCTAGGCATTGTAGTTTCAACTGATGGTGGGATTGAATTTACTTGCGAAGCAGCACGGCGCTGGTCACTGCGGCGGCAGCAACAGCAGTGGCAAAATAACGCAGTGCAGAATCCCTCGGCAGCCAAAAATTGAGCGGACAGCCGCGTGCTTCGGCCGAGGTCGAGAAATCCTCCTGGTACGGCTGGGGCTCTCCTGTAGCTGCATCGGCCAGCGCTTCGTCTGCTGAAAGCACACGAGTACCACCGCCAACGCGAGATACGTACATCATCTTCACGCTGTCGGGGATGTGCGGCAGCTGGAAAGCTTTGCCGCTGTCGGACTTCGCCTCCATCTTGGTAAGAAGCGTCTCGGATGGCATACGGTCGATGAACATCGACGACTTGATGGTCATCTCCGACGACGTGGGGAAGCAGTGGTGAACAAGCGACACAAGCTCCTGCACATGCTGCTCCTCGACGAACAGCACCGCGTTCGGACCGGCATCGAAGGTGTATGCAGCTTGCACGCGACCAGCCTGCTCGTTGTAGCGGTGCACGAGACGGATGATCTGGCGAGAAACGTCGTTCAGGTAGAAGATCGGCGGCGTCGTGTCGAGACACGTGGCATGGAACTGGTTGCTGTCTTGCATGGTGAGCGTGCCGAACGCCTCAAAGTCCCTGGCGAGGATCGCCCTCTCCATGGTCTTCATCCGTCCCGGCACCAAGTGTTTGGCGCGGTAGGCCAACAGCGGGCTCGTGGCCTTGGTCGTCTGCATGCCGGTCGTGCTGCTTGTGTCTTTCTGGGAATCGTTCACCACACACACCACTGCACACAGACCCGGCCAGTGCAGATCGTTCGCAACCTGAACAGCGATGGAGTCCTGTCCATCGGGTCGCTCTCCCTTCTGCCAGGCCACGAAGCCTCCGTCCAAGCTCCTAGAGGCGGATCCAGAGCCTTGACGCGCAATAGCCGACAGTTGCCCAGGGAACTCCTCATCAGCCTTTGAGAGTCCGTAGAACTCGGCCAACGCCGCTACGAGGCACGCGTACCCCGCGGCGGAGGACGCGAGCCCCGCGGCTGTCGGAAACGAGTTGGTGGACACGATGTACAAGTGCTGTGTCTCTTGCACTGCCGTCTCTCCGTGAACGCGGCGCGCCCATTGCTGCATCTCGCGCAGCACCGCCGCCACGCGCTTGTTGATGGGCTGCTCCTGGCCATTGAGCCACAGCCGCGTGCGCTGCAGCGTCGCGGCTCCGGCCACCGACGTCTTGGTGCACAACT
>JAHWLE010000048.1:0-21741 GCA_024679135.1 Phytophthora foliorum
CACTCTCCTACTCATAATAGACCACAAGTTTTCTATGGGGTTTAGATCAGGGGGCTTAGATGGCCAATCTAGAGCATTAACACTCTGCTCTGTAAAGAATTCCTTTGTGCGCTTTGACGCATGGATGCTGGCATTGTCCTGCTGATAGATGAAGTCTATCCCGTAGTTTAGGTGAGCAAAGGGGAGGAGATACTCGGAGACAGTGTATACGTAGTCGTCTGAGTTCTGCCTCCCCGTAAGCACGACCAGCGGCGACTTTCCGCGGGAGCTGAAGGCCGCCCACACCATGACGGACCCTCCTCCTGCTTGACGTCGCTTCGTCTGGCGGGGCGGCTTTCGCAAATCTCGCCAGTAGTGCTGAAAGCCGTCGGGTTCGTCAAGATTCCACTTCTTCTCGTCAGAGAAGATGGTGTTGTCCCAGACAGACGCGGCGTCTTTCCGCACTAGCATGGCGCTGGCCCATACCTTGCGAGCCATCATGTCCTCGGGCTTGAGCGGCAAGGTGTTCACCATCTTGGTGTACAGCAACCAGTTCACCCTTGCTAGGGTACGCTGGACGGTGCGCACCGAGACGGAGAGCTGCAGCTTCTCTGCTGCTCTCCGTGATGCGGGCGATATCACGGGCGCTCACTCCGGCGTGGTGGAAGCCTTCAATTCTCCCCCGCTCGCGCTCCGTCAGGCTTGGCTGTCTTGGGAGGGGCAGGGGATATAACACGGCTGACGGTGTCTCTGCTGCTCTCCGTGATGCGGGCGATATCACGGGCGCTCACTCCGGCGTGGTGGAAGCCTTCAATTCTCCCCCGCTCGCGCTCCGTCAGCCTTGGCTTCTTCTTAGTGGGTGGCGGTTTTTTCGTCCTTGGCATATTGCGGGATGGAGCCCACAGACATGCCTTTCGCACTGCACAGCAAGCCATGGGCTGTGCTACCATTCGTTTCAAAATTACCATCATTCTGCTATACTTGATTTTTGTATGGTCACGCATGGCCGATCTGACCTGGCGCAGTGCCAAAAGCACCACTTCTATGCTGGCTAGACGATGGGCTGCGAAATGCAGCGCGCTAACACTAATAGCTTATTCCTACTAATTAGAGCTATATCCTATCTAAATAGCGCGCGATAACTCGTAAAATTGAGTGAGTTGCGGCCACCGACGTGGGTGGCCGATTTATCCTGGCGCGGAGTGTATACATGTAAGACAGGTTTTGGGGGTATCATTAGCGATGTGCTGCTTGTGGGGATTTTTTAGTTACGGGCCGTCGTTGTCTGTACAGTAATGCGCGTGAATAGCGAACGCGTGATATCTATCAAGACTCCAGGTGTATAAAGAGAAGCTGATTTGGACGCAGAAGAGTCTGTATCGATTTAAATTAAGTGAGCAAGAACTTTACGCTTGCTTTTGACATAATGCTGCAAATTGTCGTCTTGATCGGGGCAACCGGGAGACTGAACTCCGTCACGGCCCAATTTGCAATGTCCGCGTAGGACAGGGCTGGCGAGCACGCTGCCTTGGTGATGATGCCGACCTTCTCTGACCAGGTGAGTCGGAGACGCTTGAATGGGGTGGCGGGGCGGGAGGGCATGATGGGCTCGGAAGGTTGGTCGAGCGGGGAAGCTAGCGTCTGCAAATGCGGATATGAAGACAGTCGGCGGTGAAGATCGCCAAAATGCGGGCCCATTTTCAAATTCTAGCCGATCGTGATTGGTCAAACGCATGACGCTGGATTTTTAACTCAGTACCTCTGCCCATCTCCAGATTGTGAAGTTGTTGCTCCTTACCTATAAATTGTACGAGGCTATAAGTTGTAGACCCGTTCGCTATTCACGCACATTACTGTACCGGTATGTTTTACTGTATAGTGCGGACCTTTTGTCACACCGAAGGCTTTCCTGGAGCTTCAGTTCGAGGGATACCAGCTAAAATGTGGCACCGCAATACAAATCCAAGTAATTTCCTGAGCCCTTGAGTCAATCTCCTGCAGCTCCATGTTCAAGCTCACACCTCCACTATATGGCGAACAGCAATTGGACTCGAACTTGGAGCACTCAGCTTGAGTTCCGAGCAGAACAAGTTTTCTTCTGATTCGGTTCATTCGTTTGCTGGAAGTAATGCCGATACCAAATTCCTGCGTTCCTACGAGTCGATACACGACCACGGCGAGCGACGACGCTCATGGCGGAGAGAGAGCGATCAAGGTCAGAAGATGATCAACTATCTCAACCACCAGGTGCTCGACAATTTGGTGAGCCGAGGAAATAATCCGAGAGAACGCTTCAGCCTTTTTGACTCAGCTACAGTGCCGCAATGAAACAATCAAGGGAGCTACTACGTGTTCAAAAATGGGTTTTCATCCAGAGGGACACATAGGGAATAGCCAACCGTTAGGAGAACAATGGACACGGTTCGCAGTGAACACTCGGAAAGCAGCCTCACTTCCAGTCGACTCGACGACGGCAGCGCTACTGGTCGTGCATCACTGTCTTTTTCGTTTTCCAATTCGTATTCCAGTCGACTTTCGACGGACAGCGCTTCGACCCGCTCCGACTACCTCTCGAGCTATGAACGGCAGTTCCAGGAACGCAAAGCGGCCAAGCACAAACGCTCCGAGAAAGCCAAGCGCGAGAAAGAGAAAGCGAATCGCCAAGAATTGTTTTCCTCCGAATTGAGACGTAAAGCAGCGCGCGAAGCGGAACGACAAGCGCGTCGTCAAGAAATGGAGACTTGGTTGGCGGATCCCAATGAATTGCGGCGAATCGAACGGCGATCGCAGAAACGGAGTCGGGATCGGATGCGGACGCTGAAAGAATGGTACACACCAGCAACTTCAGGGCCTGCAGAAGAGGTTCAACCAGTTTTTGTTGCAGCTATGAACCAGGAGCATTCAACTCGTAAAAAGGTGGGGAAACCTCTGCTGTCCAAGGAAGCTGCTGCTCTTAAAGACGAAGAGGATCGCGAGGCGTTGGAAACTCTTCTGCAGCGAAAACTGACAGCTTTCACGACCAAGCTGGAGTATCTGGAGCAGTTGACGGATCCGAGGCCAACCCGAGCAAAGACTCGAGCAGGACTGCCAAGACGACGGCGTATTGTAAGAGAAAATATGCTTCTAGCCCCGCTAGGTCCGGCACGCAGCAACTTGCAAGCAGCTAAGAGCGTTGCTAACTTGCCGTCTCATTTCGACGCAAGCAGCGAAACCAAGCTCAGATCGTCGGCGTCTTTGCAGACACTTCGCCCAATATCTCGTCTTCATGTTGACAGTGAAGATGCAGAAGACGCGTTGGATGATGCTGAGATTGAGCAGTACCTATTGTGCCATCGCAAGGTTACCAAGCAAGGT
The DNA here is from genome assembly GCA_024679135.1 of Phytophthora foliorum. Taxonomy (NCBI): domain Eukaryota; phylum Oomycota; class Peronosporomycetes; order Peronosporales; family Peronosporaceae; genus Phytophthora; species Phytophthora foliorum. The sequence continues at coordinate 3,334 of JAHWLE010000048.1, forward strand.
TATGCGGCTGGAAAGCTGCAGGCAACGTGGAGAATGTACATGCGACGGCGGAAATATCTTCTTTGGAGACAGAGACGAACTCGGCATCGGCGTGCAGTCTTTGAAATTTGGGTCATGACTTACCGCGTAGGCAACCGTGCCCAGCGTTCGCTCCTGCGAAAGTACTTCAGTGCGTGGCATACCGATGTTGTTGAAGCTCTTCAACTGCGTGAGATGGAGCTGCACCTCTTTCGACAAGCTGCAACTCAAGCCGAGCTGCCGCGCATGGTGCTCAATCTCGTTTTCACTTCGGACTGGGAAGATGAGAGAGCCAAGCGCACGGCAGCAAGAGCTGCTGAAGCTGCGAAGAAGAAGGACATAGCACCTTCGAGCAAGGCGGCATTCCTTGGTGCGTTTTTGAGCTCAGCGTTTGGAGATGTGGAGTCTGCCTCAGATAAAGGACGGAGTCGAGTGCATCAGCTACGTGCTCAGCACATTGCAGCCCGTGAAGAAGTCAGCAAGAAAGTCGTTCAGCACATTTTCCGTCTCTGGAAACGAGTGCACGAAGCTAACAAGCGAGTTGGGCTCAATGCTCAGCTGTGTCTCAAGCGAGCTGTTCGAATGGCCTTCGGAACTCGCCAGCGTTGGCCCGCAGAAATAATGCTGTCGGTATTTGACATTTGGGCTCGCTGGGCAAGCTTCAATCGGTGCAGACGGCTCGGTTTGCCGCTGCCTCCTTTTGCACAATCGAATCCGAACTGGGATATCTGGTTGCATAACTACCAGGAGCGCCAAGTTCGGTGCGTCAAGGCTGCAGCTAAGGCTCCAGGCGCACGTTTACGACGATTTTTCCTGAGACTACACGTATTTGCACGTCGAGCCATTCGTGAACGGCACGTTTTATCTGTTGCTTGCGATCATTATTTGGGAACACTTCGGCGGAAAGCACTGCTTGAGTGGCGTGAAGCGATCGCCGACAGTGCAGCCGAGAAAAAACTCACTCGTGGCATTCTGCTGCGCTTTCATCGGTACGCTTTCGCAAAGCGGAAGCTCCGCCCGCTCAAAGAAGCACTTCGTGAACGTCATCGAGAATGGCGGTTGTGTCGTGCATGGAGAGGTTGGAAGCGAGTCGAGCTTCACGCGTGCTTTAAACAGGAACTGAATCTGTCACGACTGGAAAACAGTCCGGCGTGGAGGTCGCGGCTGCATCGTACGCTTGATATATGGCGAGATGAACGGGACTCTCTACTGCTCTGGAAGACCTTCGAGGGTTGGACACATTTCGTTCGTAAGCGTAAGTTATTCCTCACGCTTCGGTTGCTTTGCACGCGTCTACAGCGGAAAAACCTTCTGCAGGGCGTCTTCGATGCGTGGAAGGCAGCAAAATGGGATCGTGTCGATGGCTTCTTGGAAGACCGTCTACAACTTGGTGCGTGGGATGCCTATCGAGAACTCTCAGTCTTCTTCCCCATGATGTTCTACGGCAGCTTCTCCGATGCAGGCGCAATTTTTGGAGGCTTGCCAAGTCACATGTACGGTGACAGTAATGTCCTGCAGCGGTTGGACTACAGCAAGGAAGAGGTGCTATTATCTACATCGGGTGATGCCGTTCGACACTTCCACGGTGTTTTAGTACGTGATAGCGTTGTGGAAGTTCGCAATGCCATTTTACAGGCTCGACACCTGGTAAATGCTGTAGATGATTCCACAGGAAATACGGCACTTCATGTAGCAGCACAGATCGACGAGCCCGAAAGGCGGTTGGAGATTTTATCTCTACTTCTAAGCGAGGGAGCAGCGACCCTGAAGCGGGTGAATCGACACGGACTCTCACCCGTACAGCTCTCTCCTGACCCAGACACACGCCTCCTGCTAGATAAAGGCATTTTCGCTTTCCACTCGCGGAATTCCCTGAACCGTGAGCTCGTAGCAGAAAACACTGAGAATGGTGGCCGCTTGTTATGGTGTATGGTGACGCTTATGGCGAGAGAGTGGGGAGCTGGGCTTCGTATTCCTGCTGACGTGAGAATCGGTCAGTGGCATAGTACTCTACGTGAAGAACTGTGGTTACGGCAGAAGTACATTCGGTTTGCCCCTGCGTCGACGTTCGTACCTGCCGTATTACGTTCTCGTGGGTTTTTAAACGCTCTCAAGACGCGTGTGTGTGTATCGCATTACGACTTGCTATATACTGCTCTTCCTCAAAAGCGCTTGAAGGCGAAGGAAGACCCGAACGAAGCTCGTGAGGGGCGCTATTTGGAGTGGGAAGAGCGTTCTCAGATCAGAACAGCGCGAGCTAGCGAGACGGGGAGCTATGAAGCTTATGCTCGCTATCTCTTGGCAACAACACTTGACACTGAGGCTTGTGAGCAAGAGCTCATTCCAAGTTTCGTCGGACTGCTCTTCTCTCTGGAATTCGGAGTGGATTATGTGCTTTTACAAGCCCGTCAGCTTGAACAAGACTGCGCAGCAGCTGAAGATGAGCTATGGACGCTTTATCAGCGTATTCAGCGAGCTGAAAAAGCATGGTGTGTACTTTTCTCTCATGACTCGGCTGTAAAATGCGATATCGGAATGTTACGACTCTTTTCGGATGATACGGATGCAGACCTCTTCTTCCGAAGAGAGATTTGTCTGCTAGAGTTTGAGGAATTCAAGGCAAGGGATTGTCAAGAAAGCGAAGACCGAATGGATATTCAACAGGAAGCGCTTGCGCTGGAGATTGATCCGCTCATAATTCGTACGAAGCGAAAACTACGAAAAACTGAAAAGAAGATCAAGAGAGTCCAAGACCAGATCGATGAAAGCGAAAGAAAGTATCGCGAGGCCTTGCTTGCAGCTGTGAGGCGTGTGGAGCATATTACGACGACGAGAATGGCTCTGGAGCATGCACATTTACGTATGGCTGTGACTTTGCTTAAGCACAGTGATATCCGAGCTGTGGTTTCCCGCTTAGATCACGTAAAACTGGAGCTACAGAACGGGAGGACACTGTTAGATCAAGATTTGGATGATAAGTCTCGAGTTCTTGACGTGCGCCTGCCATTTGCAGCCGCAATGACAATCGGCGAGCGCAAGGCGTTCTTGAAAAAGGAGATGACAAGGTATTCGACCATGTTTCAGACAAGAGTTGTGCTGGAGGAGGCTCACGCTGCTGCGAAGATTAACGTCGACAGTGAACAGCAATCGGAGACGGAAGAGCTACCAGAGGCACTTCACCCGCTGCAAAAGGAGGCAGTCAACAAAGTCCACAGCCTTTTCATATTGAATCTGTTCCGTTCATGCTGCTGTTGGCTCGCAGACAACATGATAGCTACACAGACGGCTAACACCGAAGAAAGCGACAGCGAAGGCAGTGAAGGCAGTGACGATGATCAAGCTTGGACTGCAGAAGGTTCTAACGCAAACGAGAGGAACAGTATCAAGATAGCACGTCTACTTAGCGCCGCTGGAGCTCTGTTCACCGATGGATTGTCACGACGCCGCAGTAGCATCAGGAATACAAGACGAGTACTCGAGACATATCACCGCGGGTGTTCAATAGTGGACATGCTAGACCCGGATGGAGAAGCCATGAACGCAACGTATGCAGCAAGTGCTGCATTGTTATTCGAAAAAGAACGTCGGACAGCTCAAGAGGCTGAACGTGAACAGCTTCGTACCAAGACGCTAGAGGCCGTCTCCACAATTTCCGAGCGGAACCCGATCACCGGTGAGCTCGAAGTGCCTCCTGATCACATCGTGGACATTAACGAGATCCCAGCTTCAGCCCCAACGGAGGCCACACCAGTACTTGAAACAAAAAAAATTCCTCGCAACCGCAAGAAAGAGGAACTCCAACGTGCGATGATGCACCAACGGCTTCTGCGTAACAGCGACAGCGATAGTGATGACAACATGGATTTGACACAAAGCGACTTGTTACCAGTTATCCACGGCACCGGACTTCACTTTGGAAACTTCGTTGCTGGTGATAGATCATGGTTGGAAGCCGAGCACATACAAGACAATGCCTTGACAAACCATTTAGCACCGCTACAGAAACAACCTCAAGACGCAGCTACCACTGACGCGATGTGGAAGCGTGGAGGAGTGAGAATCGCGGATGGTTCTGCGATGAGTATCAAGGAAGTGTTGGCTCACGCTCATAGATTAAGCACGTCCAGGGAAAAACTACAACCCGGAAGTCGCCGCCAAGGAGTGATCGTGCAAGGGCCCCCGGAATCGCCACTACCACATGAAGACGTCCAGGAAGCTCAACACGGGTTGGTATCGCAAAGAAAAGATTCTGCCAACTCCTTACTATCTGGAAACTCGAGCCCAACTACCGAGCAGGAGAAAATTAAGCGGCATAACTCGATTACGGGAAGCCGCCGCCTTCTTGCTGGTGCTGCGTCGATGTCGCGTCTTCCACCAGACACCATTTCTATCTCAACATCACCTGTGGACACTGAAACAGAGGTACAACCGAAAACTGATGCACCCCCCTTGAGAGCAAACGACGGATATGTAAAAGACTCTCAAAGTGGAAAGGAGTTCATACCAGTGATTCAAATTAGCATGCACAGCCGACCGAGTTCAGCGATTGCAGTACCCACAGGGCGAGCAATCACTCGAGTGCAAGACGACGTTGTTTCGAATTCTCAGCCTCAAAAACACGAGATGAAAGAGGACGAAGAGATTGTGGATTTCAAGAGCAGCAACAGTGACAACCTGAACGAGGATGAAGAGCTGACGGAAGTCCATGAAGATGAAAAACCGGAGGAGTTGGCAGTCGACATACCCGAGCCAACAATTCATTCGCCTGTTGTTCAGGTCAGTACATCAGATTCGCTGGCGCAGTTGGGATCGCCACTAGCTCACGACGGTGTAAATCGTTCAGTGCAAAGTGACTCATTCATCAACTCTGTCAACGCATTGATCAAATGGGAGGATGTGACAGCTCTTGATGCTTTCCCACTGCATGTGGTTCCTAGCACTCAGTCGAGACCCGCCTCCGTTGTAGGAGATCAACGAAGCTTAATGAATCTGGAGAAGGGGTCACTTGAGCCACGAGTTGGCAGCCTTCGCTTGGCAAATCCGGAGGCACATGGTGGAGATTATAATGAGCTTCTAGTGACGCGCTTTGTGCTGGATGACAGCCCTGAACAATTGTTAGAACTGCCGTCTGAGAATGCGAACGAGGTGCTCACTCTTCATGGCAAATCGCTTACTATGGCGAAAAAGCAAAAGAGAATGAACCACAGAAGCAGCACGCCGAGTACCGTTGACAAAGTCAAGCAATACTCGAAAGAAGCACAAAATACTGTGCAGACCAGAACGATAGATGATGTCGACAGCAATTCGCCAGATTCGTTGCGACTGACGCCTTCAATCAAGGTGAGGGTTGTCACAAAACCTGCAAACCGAGAAGAGGAAGTTCCGGAGCCACCAGAGATTGTGATCGACTTGCCCATGGCAGAGTTAATTTTGAGCGAGAAGCCCCCAGCGTCATCTCCCAAACCTTTTGTGAAGCTTGAAGGCACAGTAGACGTTAAAACGCACACGGACGCTTCGTCTCCGTTGCAGTTGGATGGCATGGGGTTACAAAACATGGTGGATACCTTGTTCAAGACAAGCAAAGTCGACGCCACCAAGCGAGGCCAACAGCAACTATCCATACAGCCTAGAACCGTGCGGACTTCTCGTATATCGAATCATCAAAATCGAGGCCGTGCACCAGTCGAACCTCTGCCTTCATCTCCTAGAGATCTTACTCTGCTAGGAGCACGGATGACCCCGAAGACTAGCGAACCGAAACCTGTCGAGAAATCATTGGAATTTACGTGCTTCGAAGGGATGACACCACTATCAATGGCCGAGAAGGAGAGGGCCTGGAAGGAATTTGTCGCCCAGTCACATTCAGCCAGTGTCCACGATGCCTACATGACTCTATATCCGCAGACATACCCCCTACCTGTCCCCACGGAGAGACAAGGTGACGAAGTACTTCCAGCCAAGAAAACTTCTCAGCCCCCACCACTTACTGCCGAGTCCTCACCTTTGAGTTACTTGGCGTTGCGAGTCGGTTCTACGCGTCAACCAGTGCAAAAAGCGATTGAGCTAGACAAGAAGTTCTGGAGTGCAGTGGAAGGCTATCGAGCAATCGGAAGTTCCCCTTTGATCCCACTAGATACAGCCACCATTGCTCAACGCCGACAAGATAAGGCTAGAGCCATCTACGACCAATTCTTCCGTGGTCAACGAGCTGCTGCCGGTGCTGGAGATTATCGTGGGTTGGCATTGGCGTGGTTGGAAATGTACCCCAAGGAGGTGGCTGATGTGCGTCGACAGCTCTCGACTGCTCCTAAAGGACTTTTTGACGAGCTTCAGCGCACGGCAGAACTCCAAATGTCTGCAGCTCTCGCTAAACAACATGCAGATGAAGCACTTGGCTAGGAGAAGTAGCGAAGAGCTTGGCTGTGATGACGTTGGCAGTGCCTTCATCGCCAACAACATGCATTCAAAGCCACCAATTCGTTTCTCGACGTCTCTCCTTGTGCAGGGAGCGTAAACTGCATGATCAGTTGGGAATTCATCACGACAACCGCTTGAGCGCGCTATTAGTGAAGACAGCAGACTCCCAAATAAAGTTGTCGCTTCATCTCATGAACTCGGCAATGCAACCAACCCAGGAATCGGTCGAGGCTGCGAATGAAGTCTCGAGAGACACGAGCACCTCGGAGCCGAAAGAGCCTCCTGTGAAGGTTTCTGTGCTTCAGAAGTTCCTGTCGGTTCGAGGTCGCACATCCGAGTCGAAAAAGTCGATTCCGACCAAGTTATCGGCTGAATCGCTATCGAAAGCATACACCAAGCGCCGACACGGCAAGAAAGCGGTAGCGCAGCGAGCGGCGATTCGAGAAGCGGACGACATTTTCAGTGAGAGCCTGGACGCCTACGTCCCCAAGAAGCGGGAGCAGGAATTGCTGAATTTGCATCGGGATGAACAGGACGTGAACGAAGACTTCGTGGCGGAAACACGAGCGCTGTCGTTCGAGCGAGAGGTGCTGGATAAAGTCGTCTGCGATCGAGAGGAGAACCGAAATGAGTTCGAAGAGCGACTGTGGCGTTTGTTGGTGAAGGACCAAGAGGAAGAAGTAGCGGAAGAACAAGTAGAGCAGCAATGAACCAATGCATCACACAGTCATGTTCAACTATTACAGCCTCTCGTTCGTACGACTCGAGCCAGCATAAACCAGGCTTGGTGCAGGGAACACGACGTGGTGATTTGTTGGCGGTCTCACTGGAATTGATAGCTGAGAGTCTCAGCTATCAACCCCTTTGACGTCCCACAAGACATTTTGAGCCCTGCTTGACAAGACCAAGTAAAGTACCGGCCATGAGCTCGCTGAGCGTGACGCAGCTTTTCAATGTCAAGGACAAGGTGGTGGTCGTCACGGGTGGAGGCCGTGGAATCGGCAAAATGATCGCCGACGGATTCGTGCAGAACGGAGCAAAAGTCTACATCGCGTCACGCAATCTCGACGCCTGCCAGGCTACGGCGAAGGAGCTGAACGCCAAGGGCCCCGGCATCTGCATTCCGGTAGGAAGACGTCTCTTGTTAGCTGTGTCTTGGCTAAAACGTTGTGCACCTTGTAGCTGCAAGTGGATTTGACGAGTGAGGACGAGTGCAAGAAGTTCACCGATGAAATCGCCAAACAGGAGAAGCGCGTTGACGTGTTGATCAACAACTCGGGCGATGGAGTCGAAACTCCGGTCGAGAACACGCCGGCATCCGGTTCGTAGTCTTTCACATGGAGACTACAAGTAGGAGCTTTGTACTGACGGTTGGTGGGGTGTGTTTCCAGTCTGGAGCGAGACGTTTGCTTTGAATGTCACGTCCACCTACCTGCTCACGCGTTTCCTGCTGCCGCTTCTGGATGTCGCAGCGACGTCTTCGGATGCTGCGCGTATCATCAACGTTGGGTCGATCGGTGGCCTGACACCGCAGAAGATCCACACGATGGTGTACGATTCGTCCAAGGCGGCGGTGCACCACCTGACGCGCGTTCTGGCCGCTAAACTCGCTCGTCGCGCGAACGGCGGCCACATTCTCGTGAACGCGATTGCACCGGGGTACGTTCCGTCAAGATTGACGGAGGGCATCGCGTACGTGACGAGCAAACCGTTCGCGGAGATGAGTCAGGCGATCCCTATCGAGCGCATGGGCGAGGCCGCCGACATGGCTGGGCTGGCCATTTTCCTGGCGTCCAAGGCGTCCGGGTGGATTTCGGGACAGGTGATCACGAGTGATGGCGGAATGGTCGGCGCTGCGGAGACTGGCGTGGGTCCGTCCAAGTTGTAGGCGACACAAAGTAGGTGAGACCTACAGATGATAGCGGCAGTTGTGTCCGCTTGCAATGAAAGCCTCAGCCAGGCTTGCATCATTTCCAGTACGGTACCGGTTAACAAAATGTAGGCTTTCATTTCGTACACATCTGGACTCACTGTTTTTGTCTTGTACCCGTCAGCTTAGCTCTGACGCGGAATGCGGCCGCGGAGCCAGGTATCTATATGGTACGCTGTTTTATCAGCTTCGTATTGTTTTTCCTCTGCAGCAGCATTTTTGACTGCGTTGGTAGTCGTGTCGATTCCGCTTGGGCCACAAGCAGCTGAGCATCGATATTGTGGGTTCTACTCAAAATTTTCCGGGCCGACTGGATGAATCACTCGCGCGACAATCGCCCCACTAGTAAACAACATACGATGTATGAGAGTGTTGTCTCTAGCGTCCGGCAGTCTTCAAGATGGCGTTGACATCACCAACGCAGGCATCCCAAGAACGCGTCCGAGTGTCGCCGTATCCGGAACGGCATCGCAGTCCAGCGTCAAGCGTAGTCTATCAGCCAGGGGCCTCCAACATCTACAAAGTCCTTCCTTGAATAACCGAGGTAGAAGTACCCGTACAAGCATTGAAAGACCGTACCGCATGCTGCTTTGTAGCTGCGAGCTCCATTATAATATCAGCACCTGCAAAAAGGTAGGCCCAGCGAGAGACCCAACTATCCGAAAGCTCTACCCCTGAGACTGGCGGAAACAGCAAGATCTTCAACGACGCGGTGGTTCACACACACCACGAGCTCCACGAGCAGCAAGAGATCTCAACCAAAGCGAGCTACACGGGCAACACGAGATCCACGGGGTCGACCTCCACGAGCAACAGGGGTAATCGGAGGTTCACGTGCACGAGCGCCGCGGGAAATGAGAGATCACACGCAACACGAACTCCTGACACAGCAAGAGATCCACGCAGCACCAACTCTGGACGCAACACCACAGCGAGAGATCTGGGAATGACGAAGCAAAGATAAACCCAAGCGATATTTTGGCCAATGAGATCCGTCTGTCGATTGAAGGGGCATTCCACAAGTCGAGCCAAAAAGCTAAATATAAATGGAATTCACAATAATTGTCACGTGAATCGGAGCAGAAGGAGCGACAGATAGATTATGAACGAGGCGAGCAACACCTGCAGCAGCCACTATGGTTATGACTGGATACATGTAGCTTGATTCAATTGACGTAGGTGCCTCACTTCTTGAGGAACATCATACCTAGGGTTAACCCGGAAGCTAGAAATAGATTCTGTAACTCCGAAAATAGATTTGTATTTTTGGTATCCATACTTTATTTTGGACTTTTTCCTAGTTCAGTCCGAAATTTATGTTGAGGATCTTAACTCTCGGTAACTTATTTCCCAGCTCTATCCAAACTGTCAGGCCCGTTGTGGCCGTCCATCTAGCCTCGGCATCTTGGTTAAGACAGCATACCCCATTTCCAAACTAGAAGCCAAGCCCACAAGTTCTACTGCACGCCCTTCAACCCGAGATGGCCGACAATCTACTCGCAGCTGCCCACCGCAGCCTACCTTCATACCTCGGCAGATTGCCAGTTTCTTCTTCAGGCCCTGTCTTGGTGGGGAACGAGACGCCACCAGCAATTACGCGTGTAAGGCTTGTGGGAAGCTCCGCAAGCACACGCCCAAGACCGGCAACACTAACCTGGTGTCTCACGTTCGGAATGCGCACCCTAACTATGAGAGCGATATGCGTGACGCTTGCGTGGCCGCGTCGGGGACGCTGTTACCATAGCTCAACCAACCGCTACGCTTTGTAGCTGTGGGCTGTCAATGGAAATATGTCGTTTTCCTGTTGCGCATTAAAAGAAACGCGCCAGTACGTATATTTTTTTCTTGTACTATATTACTAATTCGTATTCTGTTGGATAGATACACGAAATTAAATCCAATTTCAGCGGAGACCCTACCGCTATCATGGAGGCGGTGACAAAGGCTGTGGAGAAATCAAGTGGTGAGATGTCCGAGTGTTTTGGCATCATCACCGAAAGCTGAGCCCATGGTACTGAACACTACCTGGCTGTATATGCGTGTTACGAGACGATGGCCGGACCTCAAAATCCACTTTTGTCTTTGGACTCATAATGGATGACCCACTCGTAAAAATAACCCGTCGAGGAAAGGTTGCTCAGGAGTGAGCAACAAGGCAAGGAACGATCTGCGCAGGCATAGCAGGCCTCGGATGGAGCCAATGCAGGAGGACGCGCCAGGTACCGGACCGCCAGATCCAGGAATACCCCAGCATGCACCGTAGGGGCCCACGGACACACGGACACCAACGCAAACGGCAGGAGCACACCGGGGGCAGCAGGCCGACCAGGAGAGCTCGGGGGGGGGGGGGGGGGGGGGGGGGGGACCGGGCCGAACGGTCGCCGAACGGAAGGAGGCACTCCAGAAAAAGAGATGAAACGGACACAACGAACGCTGGCAAGGAGGAGGAAGTCTTAGAACCACCTATTACGGTGGTAGGCACACCGATGTCGTGGGGAGACAGAGTGCGCAACAACATTCCTGCCACCGAGAGCATCACGGAAGACATGATCAGAAAGTCATACATGCTGGAAGGGATGTGGAATCCGGTGCAGCAAGTACACCTGATACGGACGATTGGGAGACCACCGAGGCAGAGACCTGGACTCCTGAATTAGTGGCAATGTACCAAGAAGCTATGACTAAAGCTCAGGTCAGCTGCGATGAAAGCATTAGAGCCTGGACGCAACGTGAAAATGAAATACTGGTGGCATATCTAGATGGCAACCTCGATTTGCCACATCCTCCCAATTTCATCAAGGAAATCATGATTGGCGAACATCGTGCAATGCTGGAGGACATGCACGAAAGCGTGTTCAATATGTCGCTGACAGCGGTTATTCCTGCAACCGTTCGCATACCACGCACTGCTGCACATACGGTTATCTTCAGGGAGTTGTTCTTGGCCAATACTGATCGCAACACGAGCCAGAGGACGATGCGAGCCTTCCAGCGTGACGTCAAGCGGATCAGCTACGACGGCATCCAAACAATTACGGCAGTGTACTACACGAGCGCGGCAGCGGCCAGGTGGACTGACAAGGCCCTACGGCTTCAAAAGGCAGTCATCGTGCTACGCAACACTCAACGCAAGACGAGCGATACCGGAACGGGGCGCTATACCCCGGCTCAGCTTGAAATTCAGTATGCCATTAAGGTATATGGGGTGGAGAAGCTGGGGCTAGCCATGACTCGACTCATTTTCGCACAAATAGCGGGGGATAAGATTCTAGATGTGGAATACGCTAGAGATCAGAGCACCGAAATTTATGACAACCGATATCTCACGGTGAGTTTCGCACAACGAGATTGCCCGGACCCGCTGAAAGGAGTTGCCAGGATCAATATGGGTACGCAATACCTGGCAATTCATCACTTTCAACAACATCTACGCCATCCATGTGCCCGCTGTCTTGGGCTGCGACACGGTGCTTCGAAGTGCACCACCAGCTATGCGAAGCTATCGCTGATTAGAGCAAGAGCCACCAGGACGGTGGACGGGACCTGAAGGCCATCCAGATTGTATTAAGCCATGACTATCGTGTACAGTCCGTGGACGAACTGATACAACTGATGAGCTCCAACGCACCCCAGACGCCGCCGACCGCACTACAACTACTCGGAGTTGAACTGGAGCAGCACAGCTCAATTGAACCGCCAGCAGACCAGCCAAACCGCGCTCATAGGGATGGTCAACCAGATAGTGAACAGCAGCAGTCAGCTTATGAGGGCAGTGTGGAGGCAGCAGATGACTTCAACACTCAAAATCCGAAACGAACTAAGACAGCGAAAGCCTGGGCGCGGAAGGCGAAGAGAGATGCAGCCGCTACGGGACGGGCAGCTCAGAACACGACCACCGCTGCCGATGGGCATCATCCTGGCCAACCCGACAAGGGGACTGGAGTGGCCAAAAGGAATGGGAAACCGGAGACCAAAACGCGCAAGTCTTCCCGTCGTTTTGAACGATTCCAAAGGGCTGAAGCTTTGGGCAGATACGAAGCACTGGCGGAACCAGACTCTGACAGTGATGACGATGGACTTATGGACATGGAGGTGGACGCGGAACCAGAGGGTGCGTCAGACGACGAAGCACCGTACGCGTATTCGGGAGCCACAACCGGAGGTGACGAATTGACACCCAACGGGGAGAACATATATCATGGACAGGACCCACAATCACTGACAGAGGAAAAGCCGGCACACCAGACTGAGAGGGATGTACTTATAGAAGAATTACACACGGCAGAAGCAGCCGTGTCTCAAGCGAATATAATACACGGGGCGAACGATACGCACCTGCACAGCACCGGCTACACAAGGACGGTCACAACCACAGTGAACCGGAAACATCGACAAAGTAGTGCGGGAGTGGGCCCACAGGATGGAGCAATCAAGGGGATGCAAACAAGCATGGCAAACTACATGCTGAGGAAACCACTCGCTGCCAATCAGAGTCACACAGGAGCTCCCGCCAACCATCTTCATCGAGGGAATGGCAGTGAAGACACTATCATACCGGCCACACCGGATTCACAAGAGGAGTTCACGATGGGTGAAACACACACCGGGACGGCGGATGGAGACAGCGACCTACTGATCCAGCTAGGACAATGGCTCGCGAGTTTCCAGGGCCATGAGGCCCAGGTAGCCGCGAACGGGCAATGCGCCTTACTGGCAATATTGGCATCCAATATCAACCATGCCGGTTTGGAAATGAAAAATACCCCAGAAGTGATTAGGGATACCACAAACCTCAAATGGTATGTATACGCACTTATGATGTCGAACCTCAGGAAAGATGTAGCACTCAAATTGGTGGATCCTTTGAATTCGCGACCATAAACCCGGGTCAACCACGCTACGAAACGGAACAAGGAGCTACTGCAGCTTTATACACCCACTATGAGGCTGCCAGACAAAGGTCAGCAAGCAAGAAGGTGCCAGCCAGGTTTTGGGCAGGTCCACATGAGCTGAGGGCTATGGCCCCGTATCTGAGAGAGCCGATTGTGGTCTCTGATGTCGCTTCTGCCAAGGCCGCACACGTTCAAAGATACTTTTATAGCCAACACCGAATGGAGGATGGCACAGATCATGAGAGTGGGAATTACACAGCTCTCACTGATCGTGAGGCCACTGAGTACCTGCCCAATTGCTGGGCTCTCCATGTACTACCTACTTGTCTGGTACTGCGGCAACATGAACGCCACTTTTAATGGGTCAGTCATGGGTAACTGTTCCTAAAATGGAGGGTGGAGGGCGACGTCGAATACACGGAGTCAATAGCGGCGCATTTCTTGTGGAAACGGACGATCAATGTGCTCACCCCACATGAGCGAGACGTAGATCTATCGACGGTCAATCAATTGGCGGGTTGCGAAGAGGTCAACAACCTCCTCATCAAACGGGTTGACATGAGGGCAAGCCTTGACCTTGTACATGCTCGCATGGGCTTACCCATATTAGACAGCACAGGGATTGAAGCGGACTGAGAACAAATCCTAGAACGAGAAGAGCAATGCATACACGAAGGGTACAGGCTTGACACGCATGAGGCCAGCTCCCACACAGACGAGGAAACGAAAACGGACCAGGCTCAGCTTCCACGGTGATATCCAAGTGCAGCTACCGGAGAGGTAATGATGACTTCATACTACAGGATTCTCAGAGACTCACCCAAAGCGCCCACGGATCAGCAAGACAAGTCCCTAGAAAATCTAATACAGGCGGTCAATAGCGAAGCTTTCAACAAATGGTACACGCTCCACAGGAAGATATTTCAGACGCCGGCCACCAAACGTAGAACAAAATTGACCGACATTAGGCTATGGTTGCTGACCAAATCGGAGGCCACCAGACACTTGTTTGCGTTCCTACCATACCCAGAGTACGAAGCCAAACAATGGCCGAAGCAACAATTGGAGGCTTGGGGAGCACAGGAGGTGTATCGAGAGCAAGTCAAGCACTGCAGCGGATCAGAGATGACCCTGCCACCACGGCGCCTGCCAAGGATTTTAGCAGCGAATGGTTGCATGCCTGTACTGACACCACAGTACATAGCGACACGGCTCAGGCATTAGCCAGAGCACCAACGAGATGGAGCAGATTGGCACAGTGGGTGCCAGCCAGAATGTGCCGAGTCAACCACAGACCATGTCCGACTCGGAATGGCAGGTGTTGCACATGCTCCCATACACGGTGAGGGCGTGGGCAGACGCGTTACTAGGGAGAGCACCAGAGGGAGCTAGAGCGACCTTGTACACAACCTTTCCACTGGTACGAGAACTCTGTCAAGGCATCGTAGCGGACAACAACTGGAGCAGCACGACTCTAGCTCCTACGGGACAGATATGGGGGGAGAATGAGGAACTTACTGATTCTCAGCCGCCCGCGCCCACTAGTTACTAAGGGCATCTCTAAGCGGACTATGCACGCAGAGGGCTATGTCAGGGAACAGCACGACCGCACTGATCACCGAAGTAGTGCACAAAATCAACTGGGAAACGACCAACAGGAGAGGAGGACCACTACACGACGGAATTATGCAGACACTAACGGACAAACTATGCAGCAACTGGGCAGTCCACGACAACACAATCGCGCTCAGGGACTCAACAAATACTATAAAATGGCACAAACCGACGATAATAAACTGAGGTGCATCAGGAATTTGTTTCAAGAGCACCGAAGCGCAACCGTCAAGAGAAAGAAGAAGAGGGAACAGCAGTACGAGAACTCCTTAAAAAAGCACGTACTCCACGACGAAGACCAAACATTCGGAATCACTACGCAAAACGTAAATGGATTTGGCGGGACGGAGAAGGATCGTGCGCATTTGTTTCAAGCATTTGGTGAAACCGACACACATGGTCGACAGGATGTCATCGTCTTACAAGAACCACATGTCGAAGAGCACGAAATTGAGCGCTACAAGTCACTATTTGCAGAACGATGGGGATTCAGGACGGGACTATCCCAGCCGGAATACTCCTTCTGGGCGCCCTCACAGGACCGGAACGGAGGTGTCGCCGTCCAGGTGAACCCGTATGGGTCTTTTCAGGCGGCAAAACAGCTTTTTCAAGAGAGATGGAGCCCCCATTTCAATGCTGTGAGGGGAATACTGGATGGCAAACAGGTCACCATTTGCAATGTGTACGCCCCGCATTTGCAAGCGGAACGGGAACAATTTTATACGAAACGCGGAGATTTGGAATTTGACAACGGCGATTTATTATTTATTGATGGAGATTTTAACTGCACACTGGATGACTACACGGACAGATCGTACCATAGCACAACAAGCGGTCACGATTCACTGGCGCTACGCAATTTACTTGCCAACTGGGGTTTATTGGACCCAGTAGCGGTAGCGCGACCCAATAATGGGACAGAGACTGCATTAAAACAACACTACGCAGCCACCCACACATATAATACACGGCCACAGGCCATGGGGGAACTACCTCACGCTTAGACCGGTGGTATGTGTCAGCAACAACTGTGCCATGGGTGGCGGCATGGAATTTAGTGCAAATGGGCAACAGTCCGGATCACCAAGACGTCAAATTGCACATCAGGTCGCCGGATGATCCGATGCGCATCAAACGGCCGTCGAGACTGCACCCAGTACCAAGTTTAGCTCACACTGCAGTGGGGCAGGCGACTCACCAGATTCTGGAGGATTTTCACGCTAAATTGAAGGAGTGCAAACCCACAGCAGAGAATGCGGCCTCGATGTGGGACAATGTCAAGATTAAGATCGCTTGGAGAACCAGAATAAGCGTCAGGGAGAGGCGGCGGGCTATCCGCCACACCAACAAACAAAAACTAGCTCGTCTACTCCGGCAACAGCTCCGTCACCAGGCTGACCGGGGAGGGGATACGGACGAAGTGGAGAATCTCACGGATGATATGGACGGACTCAGTCTGGATGACTTCGCGGGGCCAGCTAGGGCGGCACGATTACGTAGGGCGATTGCGGATTACAAGCAACAGCGCGACGCCTTCAAACATGCACGACTACTCAGAGACGCGAAACACTCCGAGGGGAAAACCACAAAATCAATATCCAGGAGGGCATCCAAAAAATACGCCGACAACGTCATACACAGACTGGACCCGATTCCTGGAGCACCGGTCCGGAAAATCCACGACAAAGCAGATATACTGGCTGATGCATGGCAGCCGATCTTACAGCAGTCACAAGCGAGGTCTGAATATATCCACAGGGTTGTAGGATGGGACACCACAGAGTCGCCGAGCAGCTCCGAACAGGTCGCCATTGGCGACCCCATCACCGAAACAGACATTGTTACTGCAATACGGGCTTGTAAACGTGGGAAAGTGACAGGGCCAGATAGACTCGGAAATGGATGGTATCGTGATTTCGAAGAACAACTGCTGCCCATACTCGTGATTTTGCTAAATTTATGGTATGACGCTGGAATTTGTCCTAAGACCTTCTTACAAGCAGACATCTTCTGCTTAAAAAAGGGTGGGACCTCCAGTAATGCCCTCAATTTCAGACCATCGGCTCTATTGAACACTGATTACAAAATCTTCACTCGAATACTGGCAAGTCGAGTAGGGATTACGCTGCCGGACAACATCCATCCCAATCAAAATGGCTTCGTGCATGGCCGCACCATACATGAAACCATTGATCTATATGATGCGGCGCAGAGTATGGTGATTAAAGACCCAGAGCAACAGGACGCTACTGTCATGCTCCTGGATTTGAAAAAAGCTTAGGACTCCCTTGCCAGGGCATACATGCTCGAAACGCTAAGGAAAAAAAAGGATACCCGGCAAAATTTGTAAGAGCAGTAGCAGCAACGCATGCAGGGACAACGGTCAGATTCCTGGCTAATGGCTCCACGTCACGGACAATACTGGTCACAAGCGGCATCAGACAGGGCTTTCCATTGGCGCCGATGCTCTTCATATTGGCGCTGGACCCACTGTATCGAAAACTAGATGGGCTTATGGGCATCAGAGGCGTTATCATACAATCTGCAGCGGGGCAGTTTGGATTTAGAGTTGCAGGTTATGCCGATGTCACAGCTGCGTTCATCGGACACCCGGAGGATATCCCGCAGTTACTGAACATTTTAGACACGTTTGGTCGTACATCTGGACTACAAATCAATACTGAGAAACGATTGTCATTGCGCTACACCCAAAGGGGGCTCAACCACACATGACATTACCGGACACACTACAATATCAGGGGACTCAAGACCCTAGCAGATACTTAGGCATACATGTTGGCAGCAAGGTAGCGGCCGATACATCCTGGACCAAGGCAATCACAAAACTGGAAGTTAGCCTGAAATTAGCGTCTCAAAAAACGCGGACTGCGGACCAGCGCAGCCTAATCGCGACCGCAATAATTATTCCCATATTACTATTCGTCGCGCGCCACCGGTGGCCCAGCGCCGCGGCTGTCAAAGACATCGATACACGGATACGGAACTACATATGGCATGGACAGTTTACAACGGAGCTACCAAAGGTGAAAGCTTGGCTCGATTCTGACCTTGCAGCGCTGCCGCGCACTAGTGGTGGTTTGGCCATCCCGGACCTGAGAGCCGAACGCTACGCCCTTGCAGCAGCCACCGTCAGCAATTGGGCCGAAACAGGAACGAGCACTGGGCATATTGTAGGGGACACATTATTTCACGATGGGAAACGTGGCCTGGCACCGGTAGTGTTCATAACGCCAGAGTATGCGAAGGCGGCACCCGGGGGATTCCACCGCAGAGACACATGATGGATAACAGGACGCCGACTGCTCGCGGAAGCGGGAGAGCCGGAACCCAGTCAGGATGGAGCGGTCCAGAATGCAGTGCGTCTAGCATTCCAGATAGGGATACCGGTACTACGATGAGACGGGGAGCGGCTGCACACGAATTACACACCACTACTCGACGCACTCCAAAAACAGACGGATCATCGAAAGCATTCCACAGTCGGATCTATACGACTGGAATGCCCCCCCCCCCCAC
>JAHWLE010000048.1:21753-48196 GCA_024679135.1 Phytophthora foliorum
GCGATGAATTCGCTGAGGGTCTACTCGAAGGAGGATCAACGCCAAACGCTAGCAGCAGTATTTGGGGTGCCCACAAGCGAGGAAAGACAGCTTGGCCACATTATGACGTGGGCCCGTACAGGAAGGGGCAGACTGACATTCATTTTTCCAGCACAGACATTGACGAAGGAGACACGTGTTAAGGCGGAACTATTTGCAACCACTATTGTCTACAATTTCAGAGCAATTGCAGTACGGGACGCGTACGCACAAGAGGTGCTGTTTACCGCGACACCAGCACAGCATCTAGTCATTGCCGAGCTCACACACAGTGACGCAATTACTGCTCAGCTCTACACTACCGTCACCGGGCCACCGCTACCCCGTAAAGTGGAGACTCAATGGGAACTGGGAAAATGGAAAACCCAGACACTGGCTCCTGAGATTGAAGTGCATGAGTTATACCCTCACCCCGCTCTCAGCCGACTGGTCTGCCTCTGGGTCGGTAGACGACGGTGGAAACAACCACGGCCCACGTACAGAAAGCACAGGCAAACAATGGAACAAGGTGACTAGGCACATGGAAGAAGACCTGGCACCATGGGTAGAACCAATGACAGCAGGGAAGGGAAGCGCAACACAAGAGATATTTTGCAGCCGCCTGCCTGATGGCGACCGGCACGAAACGGGGTAGCGCAAGCTAGGACCGGGAAAAATAAGCTAGGAGTCGGCATAGGGACGAAGCCTAGAACGGACATAGGAAGTCGTTAGCTCAGCTAAGCGATATCAATGTACCTCACTGAAAAAGAAAAAAACATATTGGATGACCCAGACGACCAGCTAATTTCTGAGGGCCATTTCACGGCCATTAAGCGCTTCCCCCCATTTTACGGGAAGGGAATTTCTGGCTAGTCGGTGACAACTGCGCAGTAAACAAGTGACTTGCCAACAAAGTCGCGCGTCGCACGGCTGTGGCTACCCGGACAGAACACTATTAGTGTTCTGTCAATTACTCTGTCATCGGTGTACAGAATTTCTTACAGAACGCGTAGTGTGGAGATGTCGTTCGTGCAGTAGGTCAGATACTGACGGTGAATCACTGCACTTTGGAATCATTCACAGTAGATAAAGTGCAGCGTCGGCCATCATCGACATTCACCACTCAAACGCACTATAAAATGCAGGCCAGAAAGTTTTAAACGCAGATCCAAGAGCATTTATTGATTTGGTAAGCAAATCGAGTGGCGAATGTAACGTATTCTGTAGTACTCAAGGGACCCATGCAACTTTCCTGTCCATGAAGCTGAATTCCCCAAGTGGACTTCGAGAAATAGGAGTGATAGAGGACCGCAGTTCACTTCGTCAAATAATCTTGTCATCGCATGTGTCACGAAGAGGATGTCCGAGTGATTTTGGCTGGTTATCAACTCAACTACAAGTGCTGTAGTCTCAGCATAGTGGTCTTTTCCGCAGTCGTAAAGGATGCAACTTGGTCTCGAGACACACGCGTAATCCCCTGTGTGGATGTTGCGTTTCTGATCTGGAATTCCGAAAGGGAAATAAATGAAAGCTGTCCAGTGGTTGTGCGTTGCAAGGCCTACACCAGCTATATCTCTCCCGTTAGCAAGGTACTTGAAGCAGCCAAGCTTATCTGCATCTCGTAATCGAGCTGCTGGATTTTCTGATCCAATTGTGTGAAAGCTGCATAAACAGATCCTACATCCGGGAACTTGCTTCTTAAATAAAGCACCCCTAATAAGATGCAAGAAGCGTTTAACCAGTTGCTACTGCAGAATTCCATCACGTTGGATCCGATAACTATATTGTCTCCACCAACGCGACATTCTTTCAGTTTGCAGCATCCGATAGCGAGGCAATGCTCATTCAGACCAATGAAAAAAAATCGGACACGTCAGCATCTACCTGTGTATACATGCGTTGAACATTTAAAATCCTACCTTGTCACACGTCGTGAACTCATCGAAGTCCGACATCACGTCCAGAAAAATAGATTCTGGCAAATTCCACACCCAATCCATGGCACGCTCCACTTTCTTTAAGACCGAAGAGATGTTGTAGTACTCGCATATTGTTGTGATTTGGGTCGCTTGTATAACTTCAAAGTCGCCAACATAGACCACGCCTTCATCCACATCATCTTCGTCTAGGGTTCCCAATCCGCAGTCGCTCGCAAACGTTTGTATTGCACTCATGCAACGCTCGACACCTTCACGATCGAGAATAAAGTCGATATCAACACATTGAATTCCTGTTTTAAAACTTGCGTGAATTTGTCCCGCTGGCAATTCGACGATTTTGAACGCATCAACCTGTGCATAGAGCAGAACGTCAGGCGTAATTGACATGGTAATAACGATGATCAAAAGCAGGTCCAGCTTAAACGTACCGTAGAAAAACACAGTTTATATGAGTACTGCTGTTCTATGAGTGCTTTCAATGCGGAAAGTGACAGATTTGGCGTATTCAATCCCCTCGCAAATTCGTCAGCATTCTTCTTGATCTCTTTGATGCGTTTCCCTCGGCTGTCGTCGCGTTTTTCCTTCTTCTGGGCTTTGCCAATAATTTTTGCTGCTTTTGTTAAGGTGAAATGACAATCGTCTGAACGATGGTAGCTAATGTTGAGGGGTCTTCTATAGCGCGGGTTTGAGGATACTGTCCATACACAGTTTTATCAACACGATGATTGTGGGAATCCCCCTTTGTTGACACTTGAATTTCGTACGATCCGGTCGCTGTTCGTGTAAGCGTAGCAGAAATTCTAACAGGGCACTGAACGCCCCGTATTTTACTGTGTGTGCGCTTGCCTGGGCTCTCGGTAGGCCGTGTACGTCCATGCGTACACCAATACGAAACACTGCACTGTTCAGATTCCATTGCCTTCGGGAAAAGATGGACTTCAGTGGATCGAGTTGTGGTCGCTTTCTTCTGCCTTTCTACGATTTGCTTGTTGCGCGTGGTAACAGAAGTGGAAGTTCGTTTCGACAGCACTTGAAATGTTCGGATACAGAACACTGCCAGCGAATTATCAAACTCCGCCCACGACGAATACTGCAGTCTGAAACCATCGTGAAAAGCTGTCCGTGCGTGATCTGTACCGACCGCACCATCATTATAATTTCGCAAGTCGCCACAGAAATAGCCTTCTGATGCACTCGTAGCACTCCCAAAGTTGAATAAATTGTCCGAATCCGTACCATACTCTCTGTCAATCGAATCCACATAAATAGCACTAAAACTCAATTCATTTCTGGTTTATTTTCATGCCCTCCGTCCTCACTGTCAAGTGATCTATCACTGCCATTTCCATGCGTGCGTGAAGGCGTCGCTGTCGCAGAAGCACTCCAACTTTTCTTTCTCTTGGACCTGTCACCTGTAGCAATATTCCCGTTCACAGTACGCTTCGGCGGAGCCTCTCTGTGCTTGTCCCTCCCAGCATGATGCATCGTTGCCGCTGCTACGAATAATGCAGTCGGGAAGGAGTTTCTCTCCCAACCGTATGCTATTTTAGAAATGTGGCATGGAAGGACAACATGTGTTTACGTTGACTGCGATCCAGCTATTCTGCCTTCAATAACCACCCATATATCGACTAGATCGCGCTTGGACCATCGTTTACTGCACAATTTCAGCGAGAGGTGGTTAGTTTGGGCGCTGCAAAAAGGACCAACACATCCGTGAATACACTTTCTAGTGGCGTAGATGTTGTTCGGACCGGAAAAATCGGCTACTTCCGGACGGCGGATCTGGTTTTCATGGATATGTCATAACAGGGACGGCGGAACGATTTCGAAAGTAGCGGCGAGCCTGTGGCTTTTGTGTTGGGCCCTACGGGTCTATCCCGTGGGTACATGCGGCACCATCGACGAATTCACAAATGGGACAACTATCCGTATTGGTATCGATCCCGGTGAAGTTACCGACGGGGACATTAATTTGTCGAGTGTGATCGACATGAAAACACAGTCACAGATATCAGCAAAGCGCCGCCAACCAAAATGTCCGCCATGCTCACAGCAGCATCAGCTCAGGTCGAACAAGTCAGTAGCCATGCTAGCAGCGACGCACGTTCCGTCGCCTCATTCGACAAACTGCACGGTGGTTGGCACAGCTGCAGCGCTCATCACAACTACTTGCGGCCATCGAAGAGACCGCATGACTTCACCGCTGCTGCATCGGAAGTTGGCGTTCCCTCCGCATGCATGTAGCTGTTAGAAGTGAGGTCATTTGCACAAGTCCACAACTTTGCCTAGGCGCGGCTACAGCATTGCTATCCTTTTTAATGGTAAATAGCCTTGGTGATGTAGATCCACGCACACTACCTACGAACTACCATTGATCAACACAGCCGCCTCCCTCGTTGTGCAAGTTTACGGACCCTGTAGTGTTCACCCGTTGCGCAGTAGATTACCTCACCACACTGGCACCACGTAGCTCTACACAGCGAGAAGCGCGCACAATCTAAAATTCACTTGCACCATTTGCATGCCCGACGAGACACCGATGAAACCCCAAGAGCGATGGGGGCGAAACGATACAGACACCCGTAAATTGGATACGAACAAGCAGTGCCGCGTTCGTGTTAACATATACATATCCCCGTCGCTCCGATTATACGTTAAGTATGCCGCGCCCATGTTGTCCACGATCTTCGTGACCAGGACAGTCGCGTCGCTTGGTCCATTGAAGTAGTTTTAAAGTCACCCAGGTCCACAATGTGGATCATGTGGGTGTTCTTGCATCCATCCTGCACGTGCTCCAACATCTTGCCAATATCAGACACCTCCGCACCCACATTGCACGACGGTTGGCTCGGGTAACGGGCATATCCACCGAACGTGGCATCAACTGCTTGTCGTACCAGAGCCGTTGGTTCGTGTTCGAGTACATCTCGGTCCATTGTTTCAGTCACCCCACCCTTGCTTGTTCTTCTTCACCTTCTCAGGTGCACTCAATGGCAAAACACCATCAGAGAAACTACTCGGCACAAAACCGGATGTGAGCAAGATCAAAGTGTGCGGATCAGTTGGTTTCGTGTATACAACAAAACGAGACAACAAGTTAAGTCCAAAAGCGGAACCAGCGCTACTGCTCGGATTCTCACGATTTGCGCCTGGATATAGACTACTGCATCTGCGAGCTAGAAAAATTGTTGAAGCACGCGATGTTAAATTCCGGGAAGACATTACGGTGAACAAGAAATATTTGAACGCACTATTGCAGGGCAAGCACAAGGGGTACAACCCCATCCCTTTTGTGCCGCTGCCAGTGGAATACGTTGCGGAAGAAGCTGTGCGTGATGGTGCTGATCGCATGGTGAATGAAATTCTGCCAAATCAAGTGACTACGAGTCACGCGGAACCTACGGTCGGAAACGACTCGCAGCGTTCCGGAGGAGAGTGTTCGTCAAGCAGTGACGAATC
Organism: Phytophthora foliorum; assembly: GCA_024679135.1. Taxonomy (NCBI): domain Eukaryota; phylum Oomycota; class Peronosporomycetes; order Peronosporales; family Peronosporaceae; genus Phytophthora; species Phytophthora foliorum. Next base: position 27,174 of record JAHWLE010000048.1, read on the forward strand.
GGAAGTGGACGAAGTTCACGAAGATCGAGCAACTGGGCATGGTGCGGTACCAGCACATGGGCCAGCTCGACCTCCAGCACCGGGTATACATCAAACACGTCGTCAACGACGAGGAACTAACACTCCACAGACACCGACAAGAATTTCGACTCGAGTGCGGTTTTCAAACGTGAGATTGAGGACTATCAGTTCATGATGGAGGAAGAATTTATTGGCGATCCAGCTACTGGGGAAGAAGCAATGAAATCACCACAACGAGATCAATGGTTGAAGGCGCTACATGCTGAGTTTGACGCTCTCATACGAAACAATACCTGGAAACTAGTAGACAGACCGAAGTTATCAGGAGGAAAGTCAGTCAAGATTCTAACAACCAAGTGGGTTTTGAGCATCAAGCGTGATGAACGCGGAGCAATTCTACGGTACAAAGCAAGACTTGTAATTCATGGCTTTAAACAGCGATATGGAGTCGAATACCCCAAAAAATACTCGCCCGTTGTGAGATTGATCACGATCCTACTGTTGCTGCTGATCGCGCTAATACTGCTGTTCGATATCAAATACATCGACTTTGACACGGCTTTCTTGAACACCATATTAATAGGCGTTGTCATGTACATGGAGGAACCAGCATTTTTTGAAGATGGTATGGGTCGTGTGTGTTGGCTTCAGGAGGGTCTATATGGGCTAAAACAGGCAGCGCGATTGTGGTATCAAATGCTAAACGCTTTTCTGCTGAAACTAGGATTTCAACGCACCACACTAGGGCACGAGGAGGAAGGCCCTAGGCATAAAACCCCCTTTTGGCCTAACTGTCGGTCCATCCCTGTCATTGCTGATGGGCCTTGACAAGAGCGTGAGTTTCCTGGAACTAAAGCCGAAAGCCTCATACTCCCCCGGAACTCGCGCCTCCTTGTCTGTTGTCAACATCTTACCAAGACTGTGAGATCCCGTTTTAACAGGGTCGATACTCCCCTGGAACTCACATCTGCTTGGAAGTGTTGGAATCTGTGCTGTCTTGCATCGAGTTGAGCGCAGCCGTGACATCTGCAACACCTAAGAGGGCTCGCGACTTTTCAAATTGCTGAGGTCCGAGTGCCTTTGTGAACATATCGGTCACATTGTCCGACGTGGGCACATACTCGACCTTGATCTTGTTCTTTTCAACGAGTACTGCAATCTTTCTGCTCTTCTTTGCATAACGCTTGACACCATCAAAATTTCCTACTTCGTTGCACACCTTGACTGTGCTCTGGTTGTCGGTGTACAGCAACCCGGTGCGCTGCTTCATCCTGAGTTCCTTTAGTATCTTCTTAATCCAGAGCAGATCTTTGACACACATGCTTGCAGCAACCAGCCGACTTGGAGATGTCATCAGTCACGCTTTTCTGCATCTTGCTTTTGAAACCAATGCTAAGTTCATTGAGCTGTAGTACGAATCCTGCCACCGACCTCGACGAGTCCGGGCAGTTCGCATGATCAGCGTAACTGAAAGCACACATCTGTATATCTGCATTTGAGGTTTCTTGTCTACGGTGATAAACCAGTCCAAATGTTCGTGCTCCACGAAGGTACTTCAACACACGTTTTGCGCTAGCAAAGTTCTCTTTCGTGTAGCTGCTGGCGTAACGACTCAAGCTTCGGACAGCGTTAGCGATGCCAGGTCTCTTACATGTTGTTAGGTATTGCAGCATACCAACCAACTCCTGATAGGGCAGTGATGAGTCATTAACCTTACTTGCATTCTTTTCGATTGGTAGCACCTTTTCGTTCATCATTTGAGGTGACCGCACTGAATGAGCTGCAGCCATCTGAAAACGCTTCAGGATCTTGTTAATGTGTGCTGTCTGCGACAGGCATACAATTACTCCGGGCTCGTAGTGCACCTCCATCCCGAGGAAATGGCGCCCACCGTGGGGATCGAACCCACCACCACAAGATTAAGAGTCTTGCGCTCTACCGACTGAGCTAGACCATGTCAAAAAGATATAAAGCAAAAAACACTACCAGCCCAATTCCCTAGTGTCAAGTACAGACAACGACGGTGAAATCCGTCCGTTATTTGAACACCATCGTCCATATTAATCGACTCCCTTAACGTGCTACAGGAATATCCGCCCAGTAATTTCATTGGATGAAATTAGAGTTTATACAACAAGATACGAAACCCCAAGCATCCCACGGTCTGACGGCTCGAAGAGCAATACTGGGGCCTAATTTGGGCTGCTCGCCTCAAATCGCGACCACAAAATTCGCGCTCTTTCGACTAAGTACGACGGTAAACGAAAACTGCTCATCATTAGGACGCTCAATTGGTTAATAATCTAGATTTTTACGCTAACATTGCGAGCGATGCAAGCCTCCATAAGTCTCGTTGCAAGCCCCACCACAACGTATATGCACTACGGAAGCAAGCATTGTCGCCTTTAGGACGAGTAGAACACGTGCGTATGAGCAGTATGCTCATTTTGAGGCCTGACAGTTTTTTTTTCAATCTTAGCGCCGATCTACGAGCACACATTTCCAGCTTCCCTCCTCAAACCGATTGTCTAAGGAACAGCCGAAACCTCACGAGCGCGCTCACAACGCTTTTGCTGCTCACGCTCGTTCCCGCGAGCACTACACACGGGCTGGGCGTGTGTCACGGCCAGCTCGTGGGATGCTTGCGAAATCCGTATGTAGAGCAAAAACTGTGCTATATCTTGCCTCAATTCAATTATCCTTGTACTAGTATGCAGTCAATAACATACTACGTAGTAAATGGCTAAAATGTTTTCTCGTGACTGTGCAACATCAAGTGCCAGTGGGCGTGTTTTTGAAGAGGAGGGGGTCAAAACATACGGATTTTGGGGTCAAGATATACACGTTTAGGGTCAAAGCATACACCAAAATACACTGCGCGACAAAAGGTTTGGGACACTCATGTTTCAAGCTATATCTCGGCTTCTAGAACGAGTTAGCGATCGTTATTTAGATATCTTCCTCCAAGCACATAGAAGAAGAGGGGGCTTGTGACGTTGAGCTAGATTTGGCAAAGGATCCATAGGCTGCCATACAACTAACTAGAAATCGACCCGCGACAAAACTTTGGGACAAAAATTTACTTGATTTTAGTATTACCTAAATGTAGCCATGTACCTAGTAGTAGGTCTTGTCTCCATTCTTGCGGGCAACTTCGAAGCAACGAGTGAGCATGGTGTCCAAAAGATCTTGCAGCTCCTTCAATGTTAGCGAGTCCCAAGCTTGCATGACGGCAGCGATAAGCTCTGCCACTGAGTTGTACTGCTTGTCTTGGACATAAACCTTCCTGGCAAGAATGGCCCACACATTTTCGATCGGGTTGAGATCGGGGGAGCGAGCTGGTCAGTCCAGAGGCTGCACCCCGATCTCCTGGAAGAACAATTTCGTCTCGTTAGAGGAGTGGATCGAGAATTGTCCTCCATAAACACTAAGTCCGTACCGTAGTGTTTGCGAGCAAACGGGAGCAGATGCTCCGACACAATGTCGATGTAGTGGCCAGAGTTCTGGCGCCCCTCCAGCACCACCAACTCCGACTTGCCCTTGGTCCTGAAGGCCCCCCACAGCATAAGCGACCCTCCTCCATTCTGACGCGACTTGTAGCGGCGATGAGGGCGCCGCAGGTCCCGCCAATAGTGCTTGTAACCGACCGGGCCATCCAAGTTAAAAAAAATTCTCATCTGAAAAGATGATCATGGGCCACACGACTTCCTTTTGAGCCGCCGTCGAGAGCCGCTCGGCAAACCCCAGGCGAGCAAGCATGTATTTTTTAGTGAGAGGTAGCGTACGATCCATTTTAGAGTAGACAAGTAGTCAACCCGAGACAAAAGCCTCTGGACCGTGTGCACCGTGCACGACAAGTCGTTTGTGTCCTTCAACTCGGCCGCAAAGAAGTCCCCAGTGGCAGCGGCGTGGACAACTTCGCGAACTTGGTGGTCGGTGAGGCTGCGAGGGCGTCCCCCTTTCTGCTTGGCCTTCTCTGGAGCTCGCAGGGCGTAGGTGACGCCGTTAACAGAGCGCTCGAGGCGGCGGGCTATCTCGCGGACCCCCGTGCCAGCCTCGTGGAGGCCCTTCATGCGGCTGCGCTCCTCGTCGGACATGGGAGGTCCGCGCCCCATAGTGAAAATAGGACAATAAGGCCAGCTCCCAGAGAATAGCTGATGACCATCACTCAACCTAATACTCAAATCAAGTAATTTTTTTGTCCCAAAGTTTTGTCGCGGGTCGATTTCTAGTTAGTTGTATGGCAGCCTATGGATCCTTTGCCAAATCTAGCTCAACGTCACAAGCCCTCTCTTCGTCTATTTGATTGGAGGAAGATATCCAAATAGCGATCGCTAACTCGTTCTAAAAGCCGAGATATAGCTTGAAACATGAGTGCCCCAAACCTTTTGTCGCGCAGTGTAATAGTGTTCTTATTTTTAAATACCTCTTTTTTTAAATGGAAATGCAACTTTTTGTGAGCAGACCCCAATTCTGTCGAATAACGCTATATAAACTGAAAATGTCGACCAAATGTTCACCGATCTAAATAAAGCAACGCTCGTAGCTGTTGTGCCTCAGCTTAAAACCCTTCATGAAACCTACCACGCTCACTACCGCGCTATCAATAAGGAGAGGCTCTCGCTCCAGGTTTACCCGCACGTTTTAGTAAATCAAGGTATAATCATGGTAAATAGGCACGAGATGCTGTCCCCGACTGGGTGTTGCAATAGCCTTCCTACCGTACCCGTTCCGTATTTTTTATATATTGATCTATACGTGTCCGGATAATTGGCATCTGGAATACAGACTCAGGTTCAGGCCTCAGCATTGCTAGGCACGAATCCTATTAATGTATATTAATACCGCACTTCGCGCGGCGTTCGGATTGCTGCGCTCGCAATGCGCAGCAGTTATGCGCTTCGGACTCGAAGAATACAATGGGGGGATGCTCTAGTCGGGAACAGCAATCACTCTCTTTAGATAATGCGCCCACCGATATCTTGTGGTAAAAAAACAAGCTCGCCGAAGATGATTACGCCCCAAAAATGGGGATAGTGGGCGTCAGCATCGGTTGAGTACCGTATGAACGCGCCAGGATAGATTTCAGGAGAGGCGCTACCGCAACCGTTAATCGATCAGACGACAACATTTACTGCAACCATAGATATCTAAAGCAACCCCAACATAATTTACGGTATGGCAATTTATTATAAATGACGCGGCCACGTCGCCGTCATCACCAGTGTTGTCTAAATATAGAGATTTCTACAACATGCCATATACATGTACACCACATAAGTGCGTGTACTACACGACGTCGTGTGGTACACATCTCACGCACTTGGTGATTCTCGCAAAGATCCAACCCCGCAACGATGGACGGGAGATTGCTGGCACGTGCGTTGTTGCGCGCGAGAGTCGACGAGCTCGTGGACATGAAGAACAAGCTGGAGAAGATTGACAAGAACCTGGAAAAAATACTAAGTGTTCAAGTGGAGCTGCTGTCTGTAATTGAAGTGAACGAAGAAGACAGTTACAGTTTGGCTTCAGAATTGGAAGACGCTGGTGTTATCAAGGCGGACGCGCTATCTTTCGGAATGCTGCTTGAGATGGCAGTCAACAGATTGAAGGAACAGTAAATGTAGCAAACAGGAATTTCTGAATTAAAGCTTAATGCAGCTTCGACTATCTATTTGAGTTGATCGAGTAGCTGCTGGTGAATACTGTTCGTCTTTTCCGCAGTGGCACGAGACATACGTCGCGTACGTGACTTACACATGACAATCCACAACATTCGTAGCCGCATTACCTTCACGTCGTCCTTGGAGACATTGCTATCCTGCCACCGCAGATTTCCAGTGACATAACTGTATGCTTGAGCCACTGCCAAGACTCCACGGCTGGAGAAGTCGGGCTGCTGTGGAGTGTTGATCCATTCAGTAGGACCTATAACGAGCTTGGTACTGGGTGCCGAAGTTCGATGCCATCTCTTCACGAAGCCGCGTAACCCTTCTTGCACTACTTCATTCTCGTCGTTCGTGATACCATTCCAAATTATATCCATGTCCTCGTGGTATTCTTCGTCAATAAGAGATTCATACATCCAAACTTGGACTCGCAGCGTCTGCGTAGCTTCAACGTAGTGCAGTTGAGCAATAATGATTCCCCAGTGGTTTCCTTTCAAGTTGACAGGTTGAATAATGAACTGGATAGAGCATATAGAGGTCGTTGGTGCCTTAGGTCATCCGACCGCCGTTGTCAATCACGACACCACGTAGCACTGCCCCACCACTCCAGCAAGAATTTCTAAGCAGAAATCTACCGGGCTGTCATTTAGCCAGCCTTTACAAACCCCACCCACGACGTTATCAATGCTGACGAGGCCCTTACCAGACGGCGTTGTAAATTCGGAACTCAGTGAACTTGATGCAAACTTGGAAATGATCTCGTTTGCCAGTACCCGGTGTCGATCGCGGACGGCGTTCCCCAACATGTCAGCCGTTCCTGTTTGAGGTCCAAATAGATCCACGTTCGAGTCAACCTTTTGCCAGTCTTCCTCTAACCACTTCCGGTCTTCAAACCATGATCGTGCCTTCTACTTCACCGCGTAGAACGCAGTCAACGCGCCCACAAATGCACTTGAACAAAGCAATTGTTAAAGCAACCCAACCAAAGCAACCATAATAACAGCAACCATGTCGGTAAAGCGACCTTACCCGCTAAAACCCCAGATTTTGGGATCGATGGACGTAACAAGATCGAGCACGACACCTTGGTTCTTAATCGCATCCGTCAGTGGGCCGGGTTCTTGTTGCTCACTCCTGGCGGTCTTTATTGCAGCCTCCATAGAACGCGTGAGATCCGCCGGGATTACAAATGTATGCATATAAGTTGCGGGTCTCATAGCTTCCCACCTGCATTCTATCGTGCGTGACCTGAGATAGGCATCCTCCAGCTGAATAGGATACTTGTCGATCATCTCCGCAACATATTTCACGTTAGAGGTGTTGCGTGCCCATACAACAAACTGGTCCAGCTGCACAGTGATGTGACTTGGATATTTGTGTACGGCTAGACGTTGTGTAGCCGCTGTAAGCTTTTGTAAGCTTTGTCTGTCGTAGCTGCTTTGATGTAAACCGTGGTCTACCTCGGCTCTTCGGCTTTGGCACACTGATAATATCGACTTGACGCGCTGACGTTTCTCCATCAGGAGCCGCAGGAGTATTGGTCTGTCCACGCCCGCGTTCATCGCCTTTCTTAGTGGTGAGATCGGTGCCTTTTGTTGCAAGAGAGTTAGACGTCGAAACTTGTTCGTGCGAAACGACTGTTCGTCGCGTTGGAGGAACCACCTCGTCATCACTGCTGACATCCGTGAAACTCTTGGCACTTGATGATTCTGACTCTTCCATAAGTTTAACAGTACCCATTGCTTCGGCGGGATCCAAAAATGAATATTCTTCTGTGTCCGTCACATTGTCGCCACCTCCATCGTTGCGGAGAGCTGTTTCAGGTATGGCTGTGTCAGGTTCCCCCCGCTAAAGTCCTATTTCCACAGTCTCTTTCCACGCATTGAGTTCTTGATAGAAGTCTGCACTCGACAACTCGGATAAATGCTGGAGTAGAGGTTCTAACATCGCCTTGGCATACGAATACTTCTCTGCAGAAGACAGAACTACTTAATTTGCACGTTCGCGCCTACACAACCGAACAAATACCACTCGCTTCGGAGTATTGGACGACGGTCTTGTCGATTCTTCGCGATTGTACCCCGGTTCTTGTTGAGCATTGTCGTCCGGCAACCTTAACTTTTGCTTCGGCAACCTTAATCTTTATTACCAGGAGCCAAAGCCCACGCGTGGGATCATGAATTTATAGTTGAATTGTAGAAAATGTATGAATGCTAGAGCCGAAGGACGTGCTTTAGCGAAGACCAACTAGTCATTAGATGCCACTAGGTGCTTAGCGTGACAGTCACGCCTTGCATTGGGACCGCAGACGCAAATGAAGACGTTTTGTTCAGAAATTGAGCAATTCGAGCAGTAAAATGATGCTTTCGCCCACATTCACAGCACTTGCGCTGAGCGCGAAGAGTTGTCTTCAGCATCCGTCGATATTGGGGCAGGGCACTCAGAGGGCGCAACGTGTGCGCTGGAGCTGAGGTCTCATCTCCTATATCGCCATCACGACCACCTCGCGTCGATCGATCCATCGTGAAGTCATTGAAAATCAACTGATATGCTAACTGCGAAATGAAGTCGTTGAAGTCAACGACGGACGCGTTGAGCGATCCTGACTCAAATGCTTCGTACCTGTAGGCAAGATATGCACCCACGACTACCATACCCAGTAAAGTAGCATACAAGCGATGTTGCCACCGTTTGGTGTGCCAGGTCCGCTCTAGCTCCAAACTGCCCTGTTGGTAGTGGTCGTGGACATCAATAGTCAAAAACTTGGAGTAGAATAATTCGACCATCTGTGGACGGGGGATTCGTCGCTCGTACTGCAGTGTTTTAACTTTGTCGCCGTCCACAATTAATTTGTGCCGCCGGCGTACACTGTCGCTACCAGGAAGTGAGGTACCTCGGTTCGAAATAATGCACTTGCCCTTACGATCTGCCCAGCACAGGGCGTACATCAGGTTTCCTTTTGGTATTGTACTTTGGAGTATTTTGAAGGAGCCTCTGTCCGGATTCGCAGCAAAACAGTCTGCCATGTACTTCTTGGGGAGCTCGTTCGACGCCGTCTTTACCATGCCCATAAAGTAAAGCCTAGAAAGCTGCTCTAATTGCACCAAAGTTTTTACAGATGCAAATGCACTGTCGCCCACAACGGTTCGACCACTTCCTTTATAGGGCTCGGACAAACGAAGGACAAGAGCAGTTCCCTCACCAAAAAGGGAAGCATATGCCTTTTACTTTTGTCGTTCCGTACCTTCAACAAGTTCTAAGCCTAAAAGGACTCCTGAGTCTCCATCACCAATTGATTTCAATTCTGCGCCGATTCCTTCTGGCTTTCGTGGGATCTTGGTCTTGTGAGGCATACCGTCATGGCAATACTTGCCTTCCTTTCCTTGCCACGAGCTCATACATTCGTCCACGCACAAAATCTCGCCTGGAGCGACCACATCACGCCGTCGACAATTGAATCCAAGAATGATAGGCCAGATCGGTTTCCGAGGATCATCAGATACTACATCGTCTGCGAAAGATAGAGAGCTGGCAATTCGATCAAAAGTGAAACGTGACATACCGTAGCGCTCACCAAAGTTAGGAGCTGTTCCAACGCAGCCGTTGCGAATGGGTTGCAATGATGCTGAGTCAACAAGCACTCCCGAGCAAAATTCCCATTTCCGGTTATTAGCAAGTATTATGTCGTCGTCCGAAATAGGAGAATCAGGCCTTGTGGCTTCGTCATCTTCTTGTTCTTCCGAGTCTGAAGACGCTGATGATGACGAAGAAGGATACCCATTGGCTCCAAGTAGTAATGCCGTTAGTGACTCAGCACATAGTGAATCTTCAGTTATCTGGCAAGGCTGCTCCAGATTTTCTGCTATAGGGCCTACAGCACGCGCGGACACCCTCTCGACAGCACCACTTTCCCACTGAACGTCATACCACGGCTGTCTAGTATTGGAGTCGACTGAGACAATAACTCCCCGCTTGCTGGAGGTGGCCTTGGTCTTCCCTTGCACACAATCTCCGACGGCTCGCTTCACCATGATGGAAGCTCGGTTTGTGACCGAAAAAAAAGCGCTGGGCAGCTCAGCATCTCTTCTTTATTTTTAAACACTTGGTTGCGTGCGACAAGACCAGGAAGGTTGTCTTCATTTTTTTTTAGGTGAGCCCACGCGTGGGACCAACTGGTGATAAAGATTAACTTAGATATGTTCACAACAGACTGCAGGTCATCGGCTGCAGCAGCAAGTTTCTCTTTGACGCTCAACACAGCAAAAGTACTCTATCGTTCGTTAATCGACATAGCAGGAAGCATCTGGAATCCATGCCCTTTGCCAGCTACAAGCATCAGATGCCAACACGGTAAATGATTGCTTGTGTAGAACAAACAGGTGCATGTCCAATCAACATCGTGGCACGTGAAGGTTCGGTTCGAGCTATAAATGTTTCAAATCGGCATTTATGAACTTCGTTCACAAGTTGTTGTCTCCGTCCGATTCACAATTTTTTCCCACTCCCTTTTCACCATCCCCAAAACGTAAGATGATAGTTTGTTTGCTACTGTCCTCAAGAAAGTTGGGACAGTTTTAGGCATCCGTGTCGTGGAGTGTTGCTTCCCAACTTCCATAACTATCTGCCGTGTGATAGTCATCTGGTGCTGGAGTAACCCCGCAATTGTCTTGTCGATTCTCGTCTTGTCTCCTAAGAGCATTTTCAAATACTTCCAGTTTGACTCGATCCTGTTTGTAGTCGTGTTCCCAGCAGTGAAATGTTTTCCACGAGCGAAATTTGACCACATTCCTCGGCACGAATACCAGTTTGTTTTTCGAAATAGGCAGCGAACGCGTTTTTCTTCATGTTTTTGCAGTACAGCTTCAGTTCGTCGTAGCCGTCTTCGTAGGCCTCCAGGGTCGGGCTATTTAGCATCACAATGAATTAGTTTTGATATGACAGGAGCGCCATGGACACGGCATCGTACCTGTACAGCGGTTTTATCATCATGCCGAGAAGTTCTTCACGATGGGTATTCTTGAGCCGATATGTCGACCGCATCGTGACTTTTTCCAATAAGAGATGGCATGAAACTGGCAGAGCATGATGATTGCTCTAGGAAAGGACTCTTCGAGAACCCGCCATTCGACAAAGTCTTTGTCGATGACCACAGTTGCGACGTCTCGCCAACCTGGATTCTTTTCCTTGAAATATTCCAGAATGGTTGATATTGTCGCGGCTTGCTCGTTCAGGCAAACGAAGTCGACAACCGGGAAACCTCTTCCAGTAGCTGTATGAACGACCAAACTCCCTACACATCAGTAACAAACACACTCGAGTTAATCAATAAGGTTGCAATATGGATAATAAGGTTGCTGTAAATTAAATGGTTACTCTAACAGACAATAAGGTTGCTAAATCACACGTACCTAAATGGTAACCAAGGATATTCGTGCCGTGCGTGAAGTCCATCGCTAAAGTCTCATCCCACCGAGCAAACATCAGCTTTTGAACTTTCGTCTGCATGACGACACCGCATGTGACATCCATTTGATCTTGAATAACGAGCACATCACTGCCGTCGAGCTGGCGAAGAGCATGCAGCATGTCCTTCAGTCGATCTTCACCTGAATTGTGACCCATGGTGCTGCGAATGAGATTACGCGTTTGCTGTGGCGTCACTTTGCAGCCTATAGAATCACATACAAAACCGTTAGTCACATACCAACGTAGGAAGAAATACAAAGTCACCTACCAATGCGTTCATTCAGGAAACTGGGGATGTGTTGAGGACAAACGGGCGTCAGCCAAAGTCTTCCAATTCCTCACGGTCTTGGTCTTCGAGTGGCAGAGTCTCCGTTGTCAAGTATGCTGAGGGTTGAGTATGCGTCGTCGGGTGTGAGTGTGTATGGTTCTGTTTGACATAATTTCATGAGAAATAAGTAACACATATCACAACAACATCGATATATCCTTGCTTACCTGGTTTCGTACCGCGATCTCGTACGTGTTACCAACAATTTGATTCACAAGCACCGTTAGTCGCGCCTTGCATTTACAATATCGCGATTTACGGCTGCGATGGCCTTTCGATCGAGACCCTTGTGAAACTCCGTGCGTGCAACGATAAATCTTGTGAGTCCACTCAAATTCGGTAGGCATTTGGACTTGGTGCGTGCTGTATATCAACAAAATAGCATTTTATTCGTTAGTGTTAACAAAATAAATAGCAGCAAAGCATACGCACATGTTCCAAAGCGCAGTTGTTTGAGAGCTGCGCACACGAAACTTGAGATTGTACTTCTGTTTGTATATCTTGATTTTTTCGTCGAATTCGTCCCAGCTCTCAATCGACGTTCTTGATCGAAATGGTGGTACAACATTCACGATTTCATCATCTCCTTCGCCCATTGCGTTCATCTCATCGAGGTGCTTGCTTGAGCGTTTCCTCGGCGTGTATTCCGTCCTCGTAGATGGGCTCCAAGCAAAACTAGCTTCACCTTGGCCGTCATCGGAATGCACGAATAGCGCCGCTGGCTTCTGGTTTTTGAGAGAAGGAGAGGGGGGGGGGGGGGTGATGAGGGGACTGTCGCTTTTTGTTTGTAGAGCTTGATTCCTTCTTCTTGGACTTAGTTTCTACCAACAGTGAACAAACAATAGAGAAATGTTAGGCAAATACTAAAGCAACCATACCCTAGGGCAACACTAACATCAATACTTGGCGATTTCATCCGCAACTCCTGCTTTATCTGCTTGTGTTGCTTGCGCGCTAAATGACACGCACGACACACAAACTAGCGTTAAAATCAACGATAGCATTCAAACACAAAAAGACGGGGTCTTACCGGCTTTTTCAATTTCGTCTCCGGATAGCCGCTCCTCGCTTTCATCCTCTTCTTCTTCCACGACGAAATCTCCATCACTGTCGTCGCCCTTTTCGATGCCAAGCGTAGCCAGCATGTAGTTCAACCCACTCTTTTTTCGACCCGGCAATCGCCGCCCTTGTATATTCATGCACACAAAGTGTAAGATAGAATGACCTCTCCCCAGACTTATTGTTGTTAGACTGTTACTTACCGTGCGTATCACCACCCTACATTTGAGTCTTGTCCCCCATCTCTGCTTCGGCTCCGCGCGCCGCTCAGCGCTGATCCGTTCTCCGCGAGATCCTCCCTCCAATGCGTTTTCGGAAACGAACGGCTCTGGCTGGTCGTACCTAAACGAGTCGTACGTAAGAAGACGGGTAAGGTACGAATTACGTACCTAAGAGGAAGATTGAAATTTAGAAATATATTTTACACCCGTTATTTTTAAATCCCTAATAGCAACCATACATGTCTCAGAATGCCTAAAACGACCTTAACCCTTTCGCGAGCCACCTACATATTGTATAGTATACAAATCTATGTGAGTTCATTCTTAAAGGTCGCATTTTCGCCCTTTAAGAATTTCACGGTACTACCTGCGGGTGTATCCATTTCCTCGAGGATTGTAAGTTGAAGTCAACAATCCCTCAGGAGCTGCATTTACCAAAGACAGGAGCCCTCCAAGGTCGCATTTTTTTGCCCTTTTATAATTTTACGGTACTTTTAGCGGTTGACGTCGATTGGCTAATATTAAAAAAACAGCTTGCACGACTAGTCAAACCCAGCGTTTATTGGCAAAAACAAAAAGGTAGAATGTACCACAGTCGTAAGTTACCAAGTAAAAAAAAATGTTTTCGGCATAAGATTACCGCCACTCGTTCCCTTTTCTGGTCAACGACGTGGCTTCGGGAGCCGCTCAGAAAACGGGCTACAGGTGCGCGCGATATCGATGATGGTGCGGAATCGTCAGTATGCTCCACGCGAATGTAGCTAGAGGCCGCAGCAAACATATCTAGGAAGGGGAAGGGCGGGCAATCGCTTATAATAGTGTATACTTTCCCCTCAGTACAGTAGAACTGCCAGCAGAACCAAAAATCGATGAGGTTCGCGTGTACGAGAATGCGCGGCAATTTTTGGCGCTTATCGATGGGTGTTTGTATGCAATTTGGTCATGGCTGCACGAGATAGGTGCATATATACTAAACTTTGTATACAGTCTAGGTCAAGGTTTGGTCATATATCTGGAAACGAATACCCTAGGATTTATGATGATGATCAATTTTGATACAATAGTAAATGCATGATAGACGGACCTCCATATTCAAATCACGATATGGCGATGCGTGCTCGCCTCCCATTTCCCCCATAATAAAATCGGGTGGGAAGCAGCGGTAGCGGCGAAGTGTCGGCGGCGGATGGCCAAGAGGAACTCTGATGGCGTCTCCACCGCCACTAGGTAACGCAGACGCCTCCCATCCGCCAGTGAAGGCGGTGCTGCCCTACCTGTCAGAACACTTGGCGGCGTTTTACAGTTCCGACATGCGTGGCAAAACCTGCGCAAGGCCGGCTGGACTTCGAAGCCTCCTCCCGGTGGTCGGAGCTTGGATTGCCGCTACCAATACGTTCGGCCAGGCGGTAATCCACGGGGTGTCGAAGGAGAGGGCTTTCTGCTGGGCGAAGATGCTATTTTGCGCTTCGTTGAGACCCAAGGTATGGTCTCCGACGTGCTCATGACAGGAGATTGATGTTTATCATAGCTGTCCTGTGTTATCTTGTGTCGCGAGGAAGTCACAGTCAGTGCACGTGGCGAGGACAGTGGCGTGCCGGCGGATGGCGACATGGTGCGCGTACAAGGTCCGTATTGTATGAATTGCCTGGCGTTTGCGTGGTGACTCACAGATTTGTATGTTGTGGATGCGTGTGTGTACCGACCCAACTTGAAGATGGTGCTGAAGTTGGTGATCATGCTGGCGAATGCCGGGGTGGCTCTGATACCGGTGCTTATCGCCGTGGACGCGGCGGTGCGGCTGCTGCGGTCAGCGGCAGTGCCGTGAGCGAGAGCACGCAGTCGGACGACGACACCGTGGTGTTCGTGCAAGGTCCGTTGTGGACGGTATGGCTTGCATTTGATTGGTGTCTCACGCTTGCTTGTATTGTGGCTGCGTATGTATAGCCGTAGTGGGGCGAGCGACGGATGGGGAGGTGGCAAGTTCGACGCAGATGGATGCTGCAGTACGTGGTCGTGCACAGATCGACGAGGACCAAGATGGAGGTGGTGCTGGCGCACGGGGTCGTGGTCGCGGACGTGGCCGTGGCCGTGGACGCTAAGGTGGACGTCGAGGTGGCTGCGGAGGTGCCGCTGTAGCTGCGGCGCTATCACTTGCTGCAAGCGATAGCAATGAGAGCCTGCTTGTCGATGGCGTTGATCACGGCGTGGTATTCGCGCCAGGTATGTTGTGCACGGTTTGCCTGGTGCTTGAGAGGTGACTCACAGTGTTGTGAATCGCGGCTGCGTGTATGTAGCGAACCAACGTGAAAGTGCTAGTGGTAGAGGCCGTGGCGCTGCATCAGGTAGGCGTGACCGAGGACAGGGCCGCCGGCGTGGAGGTGCACCTGCAGCTGCTGCACTAGATGCAGCCGACAGTGTCGGCGATGAGACTGTGGAAAATGATGGTAAGTGTTGACCGTCCTGATTTCTATACGCAGCGTTTACTTATTGTGTTTGATATATATATATTTGGTGTTGCAGAGTCTAGGTTTGGGATGCTCTCGCCAACACCGAGTGGAAGATCGGTGACACCTCAAGCTTTGACACCGGCGACTCTACCAGTTCTTCTCCATGAGATGTTCATTGACAAATATGTGGCCTTCTGTCCCGCGAAGGAGACGTGGATGTAGAACAAGGTTTACCGCCCAGTGGGAACGGCATACATCGTTGGCAGTGTGCCGCCGAGACAAAAAAAATGCAAAGACAAGCTCCAGGTCCTGTGGCTAGACAGCCAATTTCAAAGCAGCGTTGAGAACCTGAGCGTGGGCACTATCCAGATGGGCATCCACAACTACAGAGCTCTGACGAAGGAAAAGGGAAACCACGCCTGGCAGAAGCTTCTGGAGTGCGATGAGTCTGAAGGAATCGAACTTGATGACGTGTCCGATCTTCTCGAAACCCAATCGTACGACGCCTACGATCCAAGGAAGTACTCCCAACGAACCTGGCAGAAGTCGAGACTGTCCAAAACATGCGCTTCGAGCCATCAGCAGTCACGGATGGACCTCAAGACCTGTACCGGCATGGATACGGCTCGTTGTCAACTTACCTTCGCCCAGAGTACAGGCACGTCTTCGAGCATTCCGCCAGCTCCTGTTTCTTCGCCTATATTCCGATGTACTTCTGTAAGCAGGTGCTACACGAAACGAACTTGTACGCTGTCACGAACGACATCAAGGTCACGAAGCCCTTCACGATGAGCGAGTTGATGTCGTTTTTGGGCATCATGTTCTTCATGGCTCTAAATGACAAGGGTGAATACGCGAATTACTGGGGCCCGCAGCCCGAAGACGCCATATTTGGTGGAAATACGACTTCGTTTGATGGAATTATGACTCTAAACCGGTACAAGCTACTCCGGCGGTGTCTAAGTTTCAACGCGTCTCACGAACCTGGACAAGGACGCAGCAGCTAGGATTCGGCCCCTGCTAAACTTGCTGAAGGCGACAGGAGATAAGTACGTTGTAGTCGGGAGGAACGTTGCTGTCGACGAGGCGAGTGTAGCTTGCCGATCACGCCAAGGTCGCCATATGATCGTGTTCAACCCGACCAAGCCAACCGGAAAGTATCACTTTAGGTTGTACATGGTGTGCTGCTCGTCTACATGGATCTCTCTCAATTATAGGCTGCACTGCAACTGCAGTGACATCGAGGATCGCCTGGACGCCGTTGTTGGGACTGAAGAGGCCCAAGCACTGAGCGAGGAGCTGGCAAAAGTATCCAAGATTCGCCAACATGTATTAGAAGTGGTGCGGCATCTCTTCGGGTCAAAACGCGTGGTGAACATGGATAACTACTACGGTTCAGTGCAAGTGCTTGAAGCGCTTCGTGTGAAAGGCTTGTATGGGCGAGGTACCATACGCAACAAGAGCAAACACTTCCCCGGTCGTACTATGCTGAGCAAGGACGACAAGTGCTCCCGTGGTGACATACGTCAGTCGGTGTCGATCGAACACAGCATGGTAGCTGCATCGTGGTGCGATGGCAACACCGTGAACATGGTATCCAACGCGGACGCATCCACAGTATAATCTGTGAGTCGGACAATCGGAAACGAGTCACGAGATTTTCGAGCATCTACTTGCGTTAGGGAGTATAGCCAAAATACGCAAGGGGTCGACCGGCTAGACCAGATTCGCGGACGATTCTCACTTGCGGATTGACACAGTTACAAGCGCTGGCACAAGAAGCTTGCTCTCGCTCTTATAGACATCGGACGATCAAACGCCTATTTGACTCGGCGTCTAGCAACACCAGAGTCATCATCACGGGACCCCACAGAGTATTTATGACCGAGCTGGTCAGCGAGCTTATTAGTGGGCAGTGGGTACATGCCCCGAGTGAGGGCCGCATGTTCTTTGGCAGGAACGCTCCCGACGGCTCTGAAATTAGTGGAGAGGTCACGCCTTCTGGAACGATCCGTGATCAAGTAGTCAGGCCGATATCAAGATGTACCTCCGTTTCGTCAAGGCAAATACACCCGGACACGAACCGAAAACGAAGGAGGTGTATTATCTGCAGGTGAGAGGGGAGGTACCCTACGGAGGTTACCAACTACTGCCATAATCACTGTGTGTGCCTATGTCAAGTAGTGTATCGCGATGCCCTCAAACCGTGGTATTGACAGACCACCACTTTGACGTGCTGGCAAAAATTCCATGATTTCTACTTGCCAAATCAAGTATTTAGTGACACAGGCAACGTTCGTCGGGGTTCAAGGCTCGCCAAGCTTCGACTCGCATCGGACAAAGAGGCAAAGCCGGCTGCCTCGCGACAGATCGAGATGGCAAGTGAAGAGGCGGCCGTGATGGAGGGCGTCGTCATCGGTGCTGCAGCCAGCACCGTACGTAGTCGTGACCAGATGGACGAGGGCCAACATCAAGGCTCTCCTGGACAGAGACGCGGAGGTAGTCACGGAAGTGCTACTGGTGCTGCTGCTGCCTCCGCCAATGGAGCGAGCGAGAACCCGCAGGCGGACGACGGCGACGTGGTGCGCCCCCATGCAAGGTCCGTATTGTATGAATTGCCTGGCGTTTGCGTGGTGACTCACAGATTTGTATGTTGTGGGTGCGTGTGTGTACCGACCCAACTTGAAGATGGTGCTGAAGTTGGTGATCATGCTGGCGAATGCCGGGGTGGCTCTGATACCGGTGCTTATCGCCGTGGACGCGGCGGTGCGGCTGCTGCGGTCAGCGGCAGTGCCGTGAGCGAGAGCACGCAGTCGGACGACGACACCGTGGTGTTCGTGCAAGGTCCGTTGTGGACGGTATGGCTTGCATTTGATTGGTGTCTCACGCTTGCTTGTATTGTGGCTGCGTATGTATAGCCGTAGTGGGGCGAGCGACGGATGGGGAGGTGGCAAGTTCGACGCAGATGGATGCTGCAGTACGTGGTCGTGCACAGATCGACGAGGACCAAGATGGAGGTGGTGCTGGCGCACGGGATCGTCGCGGCGGTCGTGGACGTGGACTCGGAGATGACCGCTGAAGTACAGCTGCACCTGCAAGCATGCAGGCGTACATCGTACTGAGGACGGGGCATTTATTAGTTAGTTGTAGTGTCGGTAAATATATATGTAGTGGGCTGGTGATTTCCAGCTACATGGCACTTCTATCGAACGTATGAGTCACCACGTAGCGCAGAAAGGTTGTACACAGGTAGAGCGATACCGCGGACAAAATTGGCAACTTACGGCGACAACTCGGGCCCTTGGGATGCTATTCAGCTCTCGTGACAGCACAAGCTTAACGGGTTCCTCGAATAAGAGGTTGTTGGTGAATACAATCGTAGAATCACATACCGGCGCTTTAGATGATAGAGCTTTATCTGCCAAGTCTCCAGTTATCATGCCCACTTTTCGGAGGAGAGGATACTCGTACACAAAACTTTCAATGCGCGCCATACCAAGTTCCGACAAGTCTGTCCGCACTTCGATTCCAATGCATGCATTGATGTGGGATGTCAGTGCAACTTGAGCAAGCACGTTACCAATCCCAGCACCGATATCGAGAAAGATTGAATGGCCCCATGGCGTCGATCATCGCTGCAACACCTGCCGGAAGAACTTCCCCGGCATTTCCATACATTCGTCCAGCTTGTTGGCGTACATCTCCAGCGCTTACAACATTAAAAATTGTTGCAGTCTCTTGTGCAGCTTCGGATAGCGCAAGTAAAGACTCTTCAAATGCTCGCAGCCTCGCTAGTGCCGCAGATTTAGAAGCGTCCGGTTCCGTCTTTGATTTTGCTGGAGGCTCTGATGCCGAGGGACTCCGCGTCGCTAGCGGCAGCACTGGCGACACGCAGCTCGAACAGCTTAAGGTCGGCGCTGCTTGCACAGAAATCGAGGAGCTCCGCGTCGCTAGCAGCAGCACTGGTGGCGCGGAGCTCGAACAGCTTGTGGTCGGCGCTGCTCGCGCTGACTGCGCAGAAATCGAGGGGCGCCGTGTCGTTGAAGGGTCAGTATTCGCTGGCCTCCGCCTCGCCGGTCTCGAACCTGCCGTCGCGGACGCATTCCATATACATCCGGGCTTGGTGCTACCAAAGAAGCAAGACGGGAAGTCTCTTACCCTCTTGCCATAGGTGCGCTTGAGACTGATCAAACCAAGCTGGAGAACTCGTGCTGTGCGCTTCGTCCTCGCCATCCAGCGCTCGACGTAGTCCCATGTTATGCGTAATCACTCCTGTTCAAATTGCAGGGCTATCTGCACGAGCAATTTATCCTCCCAGTCTTGGAAGTTGGTCTGCATGATCAATGCAAATGTGCATAGTTCTTAGACTTTGTATGATCCTAGAAAACAAAATTGGTGCATACGTCTTGAAATTTGTATGGTAGTTGGGCCCACTGATGGCCACCAGTGGTGTGGACAACCGGCCGCAAGATAAAACTGAGATCTGATCTCTTCATTTTATGTCCTGAAAGATTAAAGAAAGATGGGGGAAATCACGTTTTATTGCAGGGAAATCAAGTGATGTGGGCGACGTGGCACAATATCTTACGGTATATCTGTTTTTTATCACACCAGTGGAGAATTTATCCGACGGCTTTCCAAAACTTATGCCTAGCCCTTCTGACTCATGCATTTTGATTGGCAGTAACAAAACAGGGTAGGTGCAAGCAGCTGTAAAGGTCAAAGGTCGCATTTTTCGCCCTTTTAGAAGAGCATTTCCCACCCACTTTTGGGATGGGCGTTGAAGGGTGAGAAATGCGACCCTGTATCGCGAAAGGGTTAAGATATGGTTGCGGTAACCACTCCGAGATTTCAGGATTGAAACAGCACATAATCCACTCCAAGTTGATCGGCCGCACACTTCCTTGAAAGCCCCATAGCGCTCTACATTATCCGTAATTGAAATCTTATTCAGCGGAGCTTTCTCTTAACGTTAATGCACACCCAATCACTACCTGCATCGGCGACGCAGCATCGCCGCTACTAGCGGCCCGCTAGTTCAGCGACTGATCCGTTGTATTGTTTTTGTCCCTGCCCCCACCCATCATCATACGTCATGTATGATGAGTTCTATATGTCCTAAAAATTCGGATTGGGTACTATTCCACGAGAAAGTACGAGTAAGGCATCATAGGCTAAGATTCATGAGAGTGACTGCCCCTTGCATACTGTCGCGCGGAAATCCGCCATACTTCAAAAACGGACAAAGGTCCGTACTATACAGCTTTCGGGGCAAAATATACATATGCCTCTTCCGGTACATAATGCCTTGCGAGCGCAGCGAGCCGATTTCCGCGCGATAGTATGCAAGGGGCAGTCACTCTCATGAATCTTAGCCTATGATGCCTTACTCGTACTTTCTCGTGGAATAGTACCCAATCCGAATTTTTAGGACATATAGAACTCATCATACATGACGTATGATGATGGGTGGGGGCAGGGACAAAAACAATACAACGGATCAGTCGCTGAACTAGCGGGCCGCTAGTAGCGGCGATGCTGCGTCGCCGATGCAGGTAGTGATTGGGTGTGCATTAACGTTAAGAGAAAGCTCCGCTGAATAAGATTTCAATTACGGATAATGTAGAGCGCTATGGGGCTTTCAAGGAAGTGTGCGGCCGATCAACTTGGAGTGGATTATGTGCTGTTTCAATCCTGAAATCTATCCTGGCGCGTTTATACGGTACTCAACCGATGCTGACGCCCACTATCCCCATTTTTTGGGCGTAATCATCTTCGGCGAGCTTGTTTTTTTACCACAAGATATCGGTGG